>JABVXU010000308.1:0-67057 GCA_013365365.1 Cruorifilaria tuberocauda
TTTGAAGCTGATAGCTTACAGTATATTTAGTACTATAACAAAGATCAATTATTGATTTTACTTTTTATCAATATAATTTGAAGCTGATAGCTTACAGTATATTTAGTACTATAACAAAGATCAATTATTGATTTTACTTTTCACCAATATAATTTGAAGCTAATAGTTTATAACGTATTTAATATTATAATGAAGATCAATTATCGATTTATCTTTTTATCGATATAATTTGAAGCTAATAGCTTACAATATATTTAATATTATTACAAAGATCAATTATTGATTTTACTTTTTATCAATATAATTTGAAACTAACAGTTTATAATATATTTGATATTTCAATTAAATAAATCTATTTATTTAAAATTGCAACTTTCATTTGAAAATTCGAATTGTTCTAAAATCTATTTCACATGTAGCACATTTGTGATAACCTGAATCATATTCGTTTGATACTTTTCTTTATTGTGATTAAATTAGCTAAGAAAGAAAGTAATTTGGTAGTACATAGTTTTACTTAGCCAGAAATTTAAATTGAAACTAATTTTAATTTAATGATAGTTACAAATCATTAAAAATTATTTAATTTAAATTTCTGATTAAGTAATACTATGAAAGAATTAGAGTTCTTAAAAAAATACTTATAATCAAAAAACATATTTACATATTTTTAAAGCCAAAAGCGATTGAATTAAAATATGTAAGAAAGTAAATTGCATGATAATTTCATTTAAAAAAATTATTACTTAATTGTTTCTTTTTTTTTGTGAATTTTAGTTCACAAATTGATGAAAATGTTCGAAAAGCAATGGATATCGATTTAATTGGAACAGGAAAATATGTTAACCAAAATTTGAAAGCAGTATTTGGGAAACCGGTAAGTTAAAGAATTTTCATTCAAATTGATCTGCTTTTAGATTAATCGATCTGATATCGATCTGATTTTAGATTGATTTCTTTCAAATTGATCTGCTTTTAGATTGATTTCTTTCAAATTGATCTAAGAAGATTGATTTCTTCCCAATTGATCTGCTTTTAGATTAAACATTTTAGATTGATAATTTAATTTAATATCAATAAATTAATAAAGATATTAACGATTGCTTGAGAAATAAAAAAAAGAAAAGATTCAAAATTAAATTTTAATGCATTGAAGAAATCCATTGAAAATCATAATTAAGATTCATTAGAAATCATGATTATTAATTTATGCACAATTAATTCAATTTAATACATACTTAAAGAAATTATAATAATTAAATTAATAAATTATTTCCTTCTATAAGATAAAATGAATAAATCATGTATTATCCTAAATGGCGCTATATAAAATTTTTCCATTCCTAATACTTATTATTCCAACAGGTTGGATTTTAGATAATTACTTTAATTTTAGGTTAATTAAAAAAAGATAATAAGTAATCGATTTCAGATATTTAAAGGTGCTTCATCAAGCGGTTGGACACGAAAAAATGCAAAATTACTTGCTAGGCCACTTGGAAGAGTGAAAGGATTGAATAATGCAATAAAGTGGATTGATCATGATAATAGTTTTTATACAACTTATCATCATCAGGTACTGACTATTTTGATATTTCGATTTTTATCATTTTCTTCTAAAAGTAAGATAAGAAATTTCACATCAGGTAGGATAGTAAATTTTAGATTAATAAAATTAAGACAAATCACAACTTACTAAATCTACTCGCTCAGAGTTTGCTTTATCAATTACTAATTTTACTTGCTGAAAGTTTATCTTATCTTATCATCTTAGTTGCTAACTATGAGTTTCCAAGTTTAGTTCGATATTACTTTCAGACGTGTACAGGTCGATTAGTAGGATATTTACGAAATGGAACGATCACGTCAGTAGCGATGAAATGTGAGGAATTAGAGTGTGATGCGACGAATGTTAAAGTTTCAGGCGATCGCATCGTTGAAATTATGTTCATGAAAAATATTACTGGACGCTTCAGAAATTATGGCAACTATTGTATTTCAAGTATGATTTGAAAAAAAATTTGAAATTACGAAAATTATAATTTGAGATTTAAAAAAAAATTTTTTTTTTTAAATGCCTTGAATAATATCCAGAAATACGAGTATTTCTTGCAAAGTATGGCTGTAAATGAAATTAAAAGAAAAAGTTAATAATTTAGGAATATAATTTTGTAAATGAAATTGACTATTTTGGAGAAATCGATAGGTCAAATCGATTCTGGCCATGTGATATAAGTTAATAATCCAAAGATATTAGTTTGCAAATAAAATTGATAATTTTAGAGAAATCGATAGGTCAAATCGATTCTGGCCGTGTGATATTTGGAGGAAACATGGTATGTTTTCATGTTCATAATGAAATTTATAAAATTAATTCTTTAAAAAAAAAAACGGTACGCTTTACTTTTCTTTTTGCTTACAATAGATGATTCTAATTCCGCCTGAAAACTTTTTTAAACTCTAAGATGAAAAAGGTTAGTATCATTGTTGCTTATAAATTGAATTTTCAATTTTAACTTAATTTTAACTTTTATAAGCTTATCGATTTTATAACAAATTCTAGCTTTCATAAGTTCATTTATACCGGATTTTAGCTTTCATAAGTTCATTTATACCGGATATTAGCTTTCATAAGTTCACTTATACAATCATAAGTTTATCGATTTTATAACAAACATTAGCTGACAAAAGTTTATTTATAACAAATTTTAGCTTTCACAAGCTCATCGATTTTACAATAAATCAATCCGTAAACCGATCAATTTTCGCGAAGTAAATAAACGAGAAAGGCAAAGATACGATCTCCAAAGCCGATATTAATTAACTGACGATAGTTCTGTGACAATATTTATAGTCTGATTAATTAATTTACCATATTTGCCATATTTAATTTATCAGGAGAGAAACTTAGTACAAAGTGATTAGAGATCCTGAATATGTAAATATGATAAAGAATTATGATAATGATAGATTTATTATCAGTGACTGTATCATTGGCGTTCCTAAATAAATAATAAAAATAGCTAACTTTCCTCAATATACATTATATTAAAACCTAAAATGTATGGAAATGAATTCTTACTCAAAAAAGAATCATAATAAGCAAAAGAAAATTCATTGTAAATGATCATGATCAGTGGAAATAAGTGATAAATTACTTTATCAATACTGGATAGAAATGTTGGTAACATTATCATGCTTAATAAATTACTTATCAATATTGGATAGAAATATAAGTAATATTATCATGCTTAATAAATTACTCTATCAATATTGGATAGAAATATAAGTAATATTATCACGCTTAATAAATTACTCTATCAATATTGGATAGATATATAAGTAATATTATCATGCTTAACAATTTTTATTTCTTAACAAGTGTTATTAACAAGAAGTGATTGAAATGTTACTGAACGAATTAATTGTCTTTCATTTATTCGCAACAATTTATAAATTGTCATTTAAACTTGAATTCAAAAGAAATGCATAATGTTCCTTATAGCATGATAATAACGAATTATCGAGTAGTAATAAAACTATAATGATCAATAATCATTAATGTGATATTGATAGCGATAACGATTGATCAATGAAAGTTAAATATTTCGTTAACATTTGAAATTAATGAGCAAAGTTTATTTTTGAAAATAAATTATCGATTTATCCGATTGAATTTATCTAGGATTCTCAACTGTATCATAACAATTTTCAGTCTATTTCTACTTTTATTTTCTCTCTTTTTTCATTTTTTCAACGTTTCCTGAAAACTTTTCCCTTTCTCTCTTATAAAATCTCAATTTGAAATGATACAGATGATAAGATGATATAGATGTTGATAGATGATAAGCTTCAAAAAGTACGAATACAGAGGTCAGTTACAAAATAAAATTTGTCAAATGAAAAAAAAGAGAGAGCGGATAAAAATTGATTATCTACAAATCGTTAACTTTAAGATCTTCTAATTTCAATCAGAAATCGATATTTATATCATTTAGATAAACTGCACTAAACATTTAAGGCAAATTTTCCAACATACAAACTGTACAAATATTAGGAGAGAACTGACCTGATAATAAAACTTACAAAAATCAATAAGCACCAAAATTACAAGAAGATAGTAAGCATTTTAACAAATGAAAAATCCTTTTTTAAAAATTACTCTCTTCGAACGGTTAATCGTCATGTAAGTTAGAAAAAAAAATTATAGGAAAATAAAGAAAACATGAACTTATTTAATTCCCACTTTCTGCTAATGGAAAAAAATAAGGTTAGAATTTAAATAGTAACAAATTCGAACCAAGTATATGCAATGATTACCTGATACAGTAATTTAGAAAACCGGAAAACAGCTAAAAGGCTTTAATCGGAATAGTTTACTTTCATGTACATTAGAGAAAAAAATAAAACAGAATAAAGAAAACATACGAATAAAAGTGATGAAAATATAATTAATGAAAATTAAGAAAAGAAAGAAAAAACCTTAATCTTATTTATCATCTGATTTTTCTTAAACTAAATTTTAGTTTTTTCGGAACATTCGCCACCACTATTGCTCGATTGAATCACTTCCTTTACTTTCCTCAAAGTATCGTCCAATTTTTTCATATCTTCTTTTTGCTTAAAGTATATTAAAGTATAAAGTATATCAATATAGAATACCAAAAATTCAAATTATCAAAAAATATTTTTAATTCCTCATGATTTCCCTACAAACTTATCATATCCACAATTGCTTTTGGATCTTTTCAGAATGAATTTGAAAACTGTTAAGCCTAACTTTTAAGGTATCATGCACGAAAATACACGTAAAAGTACACGCATGTGAATTTTCACTTACTCAGTTACTGCCAACTCTCCTTTTCTCATAAGTGAAATCAATAATTGTATTCTAGGGAGTATTTCGAATTATGGCGTTAAACGAATGAAGCAAAATAAAAATGATTAGCAATGAGGTCTAAACGTACTCTCACGTAAGTCAAAATAAGCTTGAATTTGTTGTCGTCTCCCACATCACTGCTAATCACTTTTGTTTACAAATGTAAACAAATGGGATGAAAACTTTTTTGCACTACAAAAAATTGATAGAAATTATCACCTGATTATAGAAATATTGCTCTTCCCGAGCAGCTCCCATTCGGCTAAATGCACCACCTGCTTCTCGAATTGAACCTGCACCACCCGTTGAATTTGGCTAAGAATAATTTTTTTAACACTTATCTAATTACTAGTCTATTTATTCATTAATTTATATCGTTAATTAATTATTCGCTTATCAGTTTGTTAATTAATTAATTAATTAAAATTATTTCCTTATCACTCTAACAAATCGTTTTCCACTTGTTGATTTATGCAAATTCCTCAAAAATCCTTAATGTAAATATTATATAAAATAAAAGTTAATATAAAGTAATATAAAAGTTATAAAAAATATAAAAGTTGTATTAATGTGATAATTTCCATTTGCTTATTAAGCGAATAGTAATAAAGCATAAGCTAAAGCGAAATGAAATTTAAATTAAAACTTACATCATTAATACTCGGATCAGAATTTCCGGACATAATTTCCGGACTGAAAATATTATCCGATTAAAAATTTAGCAAATTTTGCAATGTAATTGTTTCAGAGCTATAAATTAAAATGTTTACTGCCGTATAGTTGAAAAATAAAAAAGGATCGATGATATTCGGCTTGGTTTGAAAATATCACTAAGTATGATTTATTGGAAGTAAGTATCGATTTGTTACTGTTAGCACAGCATGAATTGTACAATTAGTCCAAATTTGTTAAATAAAATTAGAAATGCTTCTTCTGATTACAATGTCAGAGAAAAAAAAAACAAGGGATAGATTTAGATAAGTTAAAAGTTGATTTAACTATACATGATTTAATTATACAATCAAGGTAAAATTGCAGCATTAAATAAGTTACATATAGGTAAATTATAAATTACGCTAAATTAAAGTTTAATTTTTGTTTAATTATAGAATCAAGGTAAAATAATTTCTCGCCAAAAAATATCCTGGCATTAAATAAGTTACAAATTACAGTAAATTAAACTTTAATCTTTGTTCTGTATTAGCTATTTATATAATTTAAAATTTTTTAAATTTATTAAAACTTTCAGTTGATAAATTAAATTTTAAATTTCAATGAATGATTCACCTGGAAGAAATGAATTCACTGAAAATGAGGATGGAAACCGGAAATCATTGTTTCCGATTTTTTGAATAAATAAATAATTTCTCACTCGCTATAATTTAATAACTTAAAATAAATTAATAACTTGAATAACTTAAAATTACTATGCATTAATGATATGGACGAATTGCATGTGATATTTTCAAATAAACTTTTAACTTTTAACGGATGATCGAAAAATTCAATCATTATCCGTTTTCTTTTCAGTGTTACAATAAAGGTCAATCAATAAAATGCATATTTCAATAGTAATTCGAGAAAAGTCACCCTGTCCACCTGTATTCATATCCAATTAGGAATTTTAAAAATGATTTTTAGCACTATATATTTTATATTTGAGTAGGAAAAGTTGAAGATAACCTTAATGATAAGTTTCAAGTTTAAAAGATTATCACAAACATTTTATCATTATCAAATCTAAAACAACAAATTTAATTAAAATAGTTAAATTTCAATTTCTGAATTTCACAGATCAAAACAATAGAATCAAAAACCTTACCTGTTTAACTAACTACTTTATCACAAGTTGGATACGAGAATTTTCGTAATCTTTGCATGACAGTCTGTTTGTATAGCAATACGAAACAGTTGTTGAAATGCTATAAGTGTCTCTCGACAATCTATTGCTTTAAATCGATTTACTATACTTTTATGTTATTCGTTTACTTTAAATTAAGGTAAGAGAAGTTTTGCTTATTTTTATTCAAATCTTTTTTTTAATGCGAAACCGTTGATCTAATCAATGGGATTTTAATTAGTTAAATTTTAAAATAGATTGTTATCAAAATGAATTAGAAAAGAAAAGATCATGTGATCAGTTTAAAATGATTTTTATTAATTTCATTTGGATCACTTTACTATTATTTAAATTAGAGTAATTGCTCTTTGCAAATTACTAAAAGTTTACTTTGCATGATTACTTTAAAAATGTTCAACTATTTATCGATTAGTATTTCTTCATTCCAGATTTCAGAAGCGTTTCTAAAGCCATGTTCTCATGTTAGCGATCGATTAGTGGATTCGAATAGCATGTAAAAAAGGATTTAGGTAAAATTCTTAAATTGATTTTATTCCGTTACAACTATTGAAACGAAGAAAGAAATGTGAGAAAGAATTGAAAATTATTTTTATCACTTCCAAAATTTTTTCTCCCGAATTTTAAAAGTTTCCCAAACTTTAGAAGTATTTATTCCATTTACTGCTGCTGTATGTTCTTTAAAGTTTTAAATTTATTCTAATAGAGTTAGTTGCTTATCAATTATCAATTATCACCTGAAGTAATATTATCATTTCAGTGTATGCGAGTCAGATCATGCGTCTTTTTTCAAATTTATCAATCAAGCATGGTTCCACTGGTACTCGACAGGTTTGTCTAACTTTCATGTTTTGTATTATGGACTTCTTTTAAACTTTCAGAAAGTAAGCTGTAGATTAGGTTTTTTCGGAAAAGAACTAATTCATATGAAAGATTTTTGAGAAAAAGGAAATTTGAAAGATTTCTCTTAGAATTTCTTCAAAATTTTTTAATCAGAAGCCTAGTCAAAAGAAAATTTCATGCTTATTTCATGCTTACACTCGACGACTAACTTTAGTTGTTGATGCTAGATTTAGTGATTATTTTCAAGAGAGATTTTACAGGTAACAGAAGATGATAGATCAGATGTGAAATCAGATCGATTCAATCCTTCTGCTGTAACTGCAGAGGATGCTGACATAGTTATAATAGAATTTTTGAAAAAAGTTAAGAAATTTCAAGATCGTTTATGGAAAAGAAATCCAACTAAGGTTTGATCATTTTAAACTTTGATAGTTTATAATCATTCATACCTTTCCTTTTGATCAATTTTTTCCACCTTCAGTAAAGCATAAAAATTTAATTACTCAAATATGATTCAAGCTAATATCAACTCCATCTTTATGTAAACATTTATTCATACAAGAATATCAATATCATATTAAGTTTATACTTCCTTCATTTATTTACTGTAAAATATTTACTTGTTATAAAGAATATCAATATCATATTAAGTTTATACTTCCTTCATTGATTTACTGTAAAATATTTACTTGTTATAAAGAATATCAATATCATATTAAGTTTATACTTCCTTCATTGATATACTGTAATAATATTTACTGTAATAACAGTTTATTTCTTCACTGATTTACTGTAATGATAATTTGTTTAAACAGTTTAATATTAATTATATATATGGTTATTATTTGCAAATATAAATAAAGTAAGATAACAAAAAATGGGTAAATTGGATTTTTTTATAAAACAAAAATTTTTGTGATAGATGCATAAATGCATAAATTTGATAAATTAATTAATTTAGGCAAAATCAAAACGTCGATTAGTATGTGGTTTAAGAGAGGTGCAAAAGCAACTATCACTGGAAGCAGTACGATGCGTTGTATTGACCCGTGATATCGAAAGTAATACTTATGTCATACAGAAGTTTATGTAGAAAAGTATTTTATAGTACGGAATGGAATATCTTAGTTGGATATCTGGAATATCTGAAATATCTTAGTTGATTGAATTTAAACAAAAAATTGAAATTGTCCAAAGATTTAATGTTAAACAAATTTTCTTGCTATATTATCAAAATGGTACAAAATGGGATTTACATGGTTTTCTTGAATAGAGCATTTTACTTTCTTTTTTTTTCCTGTATTTTGATATTTAATTAATTACACAAAATCCTTTTATCATTGTAAATTGATAAATATCTGAAGACTGCGATGTTTCATTTTTGACAATTTTTCATAAGTCCCAAATTGAATATTTGTATTTTCAGGCAATGTAACTACCGATGTTGATGTAGTGAAGAAAGTCTGTGCATCTAAAGGTATTGATATTCTGTGGACATCTTCAAAACATGAATTAGGTAAAGCACTACATAAATGGCCATTTGTATCTGCTGTAGCAATTCTCAACTATTCCGGTGCTGAAGTAGGTTTCAAAGTTTTATTATTCCTTTAGCTGTAAAGATATTAAGTTTGGTACATTTAGTAAAAGTAATTTAATTTAAAAGTTCATTTAGAGAAACATTTGCATGAATATGGACTGAATCTTCTTCCTTCTTGTTATTGATCTTATACTTATGGGATTATAGATAATAGTAATCATTGAAACAGTAACCAATGATAATAAGGGAATATCAAAGTTCATATATGCTAGCTGTACTGTATTTTTTTTCCCTCTCATACTATCAGACTATCGAATTCTACTTACCCATTCCAATGGACTGCTTTTATTGTAATAAATAAGAATAGCAAAGCAATCCATCTTTTCGTCATTCCGTTTTTGGTTTTAATAAAAGAGCCAAGATAATCTAATCAGGCTTATGGCTTGTGAAATTTCTTGATGGTTTAACTTCTGTTTCTGGAAGGTTCGGTATGGCTAGGTAACTTAAATGGTTTCGTTATTCAGTGTTTACTTAAATGGTTTCGTTATTCAGTGTTTACTTAAATGGTTTCGTTATTCGTTATTCAGGTTTCGTTATTCAGTTGATATAGCGCTTCACTTCCACGTTCGTTCCTTAGCTATTTGAAATTTATCCTTATGCTTCATTTTTAAGAGTAAGCGACTGCAGCATGATACAAAAGTTTTGTATCGAAGACCTATAATACTTGATCACTTGATAGGGATGTTACTTCAATTTTCGAATGAAGGAAAATGTTACAGTTGAGAAACTTTCCTACAACTTTAGTTATTCTCGACAGAAAGGAATTGAGATATTCAAGGATAAGTAACCGATAATAGTATAAAATACTTTGAACTGAATTACCACTTCTAATGTTCTCGATTTAGTTCTCAGAAGTAAGTAGAAAGCGAATTTAACTTGAAACTGAATTTGATGATAACGTCGATTTATATTGTTGAAACGTTGAATTATATCATCAAGTGATGATATATCCTTTCTAAATCTTTTTTACAGCGAGTAACAGTATAGATTCTTTGTTGGAAAGTATGTGAACAAAGAGATTACTCTAAACTCTAAACTTACAGTAGATAAACCAAGATGATAGAGCAAAAGAAGACAATAAGAGATAAAGATAATGATAAAATAAAAATCATACAGTTTCTTATCATTTAATCACACCTTTCACTTTCACCACTATGTTCTTAATAAACAGTTCTGAACGCTTCCGAATTTTAGTAATTAGTAATAAGGAATACAATACTGGAATCTTTATTTTAAAAGTTATCAAGAATAATTTTAGTATTATATAAAACGATTTACTGAAATAACGTTTTGCAGGATGCCTACAATGCAGCAATTCAGGCATTTCGAAACTTTATGATACATTCACGAATTGCTAATCATATTGATCAGTCATCATTGTTTGCTTAATAATTATTTTAATCATTAGCCTTAGGAACACTTCAATTAATGATAATTAATGTTACGTGTAATGTTACGTGGTTTTATCATAGAGTATTACTTAGCAAATATATTTCGCTATCATGTAATCCTTTGTTTTGATATACATGTTAATATGATATTAATTAATCTCATATTGTATATTATCACTATAATTATATAATTATGCATATCATTACTTTAAACGAGTATTTCTAGAGTTTTATTCATCGTTGTGATAGATGATATAAATGAATAGTATAAACAATTTTATACCGGTTTTTATTCTTCTAATGTTAAAATGAATCTAAATTATATTTTAGACGTTATTATCATGATTATGATTATCTTATCATCTATGATTGATAATTAATTAACAAGAAAGTGATTAAATTGAATTCGATGCAACCGTAGTTAAGAGAACGTGAAAGATGAGATAGAGATAGACGTGGAATAATGCTGCAAGTAATGGTTTGACCTTATGCGGAAATTGAACGAACGTTATGGTTTTGGTTTGATGTATTGAGTAGGTGTGTGATTATTGATAAGGTTACAATTTAATGGCGAGATTTTTTGGTACGTATTTCATTCACGTAATTTTTAACGTAAATTTTGACAAATCTTTAACGTATATTATTTTAGAGAATGTATAGAATATGAAATTTTTATTTTTTAGAATTCTCTCATTCGTAGATATTTGTTTTCGATTGATTTTCAGAAATGGTAATCTTTCACACGTAGAAAAATTGAGTGCTAAGTATTATTGTTATAGTTAATAAGATAGTTCATTATTCATTAATAAATATGTTGTGATAACTAACATTCTCACGGTTTCATTTCTTTCAATAGTTTAAAGGTATGTATTATTATTCACTTCACGTTATACCTTGATTAAAGTTATTCATGCTCGATCATCCGTGCAAACATGAATAGAATAATTTTTTTCTATTGCAGAAATTTGCTATATATGGTAATTTTTTTTTTTTGGAATTCATTTATACTGAATTGCAGTTATACTCTTGAATAAACTGTGGAACGACATCAAAGTATATCAACAGAATTCCACGCGATATTTGTGTTCTATGCAAAGAGGGACACGTCGCACTTCATCGCTATTTTCAAATCATTTCTTACTGGGTCTTTTCAATTGTTGTCTCCCAGGTTTTTGTAACTCGAAAGCCAAGCTGCGTACAGAGATGGCTGAACCGGTTGTTATTCCTGCACGTAGTAAGCATACAGCAACTGTAAGTATACAGAGGTTTTACTTGTATGTGATACGTTTTTACGACATATCTGAAAGCGTTTACATGGAATCAGCAGACAGAAGTTTTTAGCTTCTATCTGATGCAAATTATATGTCCGAGTTATGTTTTCACAAAATGTAAAAATCCAAATTGTGTCAAGTATTTTAGATTTAAATATTTATAGTTAATAATGACCGCGTCGCGGATCATAACTATAAGATCCATATATTATAATACAAGAGCATAGAGATGAAGGTGCCTTAAAATTAATCACGAAAAGAGTAAAATAGAGTAATAAGGAAGAAATCTGGTGTAGTATCTCTCAATTATAATTTTTGGTACAGTTTTTAAGTACAGTAGTAAAATTGATCTTTTATTATAATTTATAATCTTTGACAGTTTGATGCTAAGGAATATTAGAAATTTGGATCAGAAATTTCAGTGGGAGCATGGAACCGACCTGAAAATATACCGCCTGACCAGGCATAGTTTGTGGTGTGTGGATTCCTTGATGTTCATGATGGTGCCAATAAAAGATTTCGTGAACTTCAGATCATATTTCTTCACGGTCTCGGTGACACTGGCCATGGCTGGTCCTCGGTTTTTGCGGATGAAATACGGCATGATCATATCAAATATATCTGTCCTCATGCGTAAGAATCAGTTTTTTGATGATGGGAAGCAAGCACTGCAAATAAAAAAACTTGAAATAGTTTAGAAAATATTGAAAATCAAGCATATTAATAGCTTTAAAGGATTTATATGAAGAGCTCAGGATTTTTAGCCGTTTGAGTAATGAATAATATTTATAGCCCAACAAGAGCAGTTACATTAAATTTTGGCATGCAAATGCCAGCATGGTATGATTTGTATGGGCTAACACCGAATGCGGAAGAAGATGAAGAAGGCATCGCAGAATCAGCAATGATCTTACATTCCATGATAGATGCTGTGAGTTTCATTATATTCTATTTTCAAATAAAATCAATTATGTACTGATATCTTGTGCATAGTCATATATTGTTTAAGGATATTTGTTATAATTTTTTCCGAATTTCCATCGATTTCAATTTGACTTTAAGCTGTAATACTTTCATTTTAAAATCTTTTTGAATTTTTCAGGAAATTGAATCTGGCATTCCATCGGACCGCATAATGATAGGAGGTTTTTCGATGGGTGGTGCATTAGCACTGTACGCCGGACTGATATATGATAAACCTCTTGCTGGAATAATTGGTCTCAGTTCCTTTTTGGTACAACGAACAAAATTGCCTGGGGTAATGCTGACGAGGAACAGTTGTCGATTAAAAAAAAATTATAGTATTAAAAAAATTATATTATACTATTGAAAATCTGATTTGCTAGTTTCGAATGAGGTTTAGTAGCATCATAATGGAGGTCGACTTTTAGCATTTTAGCGCTAATATCAATTAAATTTCATGTAAGTTTTACACAAAGATTTTTACCGTTATACAGAGGACTTCAAACGTATTTCTGAATGCATTGTCGAGAACTTTCTTTGTCCATCGAAAGAGCTGCTTTTCTTCTCGTTTTTGTTATTTACCCTTTCTATACCTATTGCAATTTAAGATTTTAAGCTTTTAAAGCTTATTATTTCTTTTCAAAATTGATAAATGCTTTTTATATTGCAGCATGCTTATAAGCTTTTAGTCGGTTTTATGTCTATCAGTTTCAATAATTTTCATTAAAATATAGATCGCTAGATCAGGAAATGCATGTTTTCAGAATCACACAGCTAATAAAGCTGTACAGATATTCATGGGTCACGGTGGTCAAGATTTCCTAGTACCTCTTACGTTTGGCCAGATGACAGAGGCTTATATTAAAGCGTTTAATCCGAACATAAATTTGAAGGTATACCCAAGAATGGCGCATAGCAGTTGCCCCGAGGTATTTATTTTTTGTCATTTCATAATTAAAAATTGAATTTTGTTTAAATTGTATTCTCTTTGAACAGTTTTGACTGTTTTTTCATGTAATGTAGTTTGCTGTACTCATACTATATTTGTTTTACGCTTCCGTGAGGTGTTGTATCTGTTTAACTCAACACTGATAAGTAGGTAGAAGGTGAGTTAAAGGACGCCATCAAAAAAGTAGGAAAGGTGACGTTTTTTGAGACGAACTTTCGTTATTAAACGTAAACAGAAGCAATGTGTAATTTTATAATGTGTGTAATGCATTTTTTTACAGGAGCTTGTCGATGCTAAAAAATTCATTGCACAACGATTACCACCAATATAACGTATATCTTTTGACCAAAATGCGGTTGGCGTATCGTCGTTTTCAATATTTTACATAGAATGTGTGGTAAAATTGCTTCATGTTATATTACTAATTTTGTATGATTAACGCATAAATTATCAAACATGATTTAACTGTTTATTGGCTGTTTCCTTTTTCATTTCCGCTTCTTTGTGCGGCCCAGTATTTGAATTAGTGCTAAAGTTATAAGTGTAAATCATCGACTTATCATGTAGGGAAAGACTCGATCAGTATCTCGAAGCGAGGATTTCGCTGTGCTTCAGTTAATGAAGGACCTAGTACTTACCACATGTTTTGTTAGTTGGTAGATACTGAAATGATATTCTGGTGTTATTATTTCTGATTGGAAGCAGTTATTTGTTTCTGTCGTGCAAAAAAGGTTTTACCTGGTATTGATCAGAAGAATCGCTTCCTTAACAAAACTTGTTTATAACTGATAATATCTTATTAAGGCATACTATTTGTTGTTTCACTCTGAACTCGTTGTTCAGGTCTCTTCTGTACTGATTGAGCTTTTTTGATTGGAGGTTCAGTTTCAAGATTTCGACTGAAATTTCAGATGTGCTCCTGCTTGTGTGAATGCATTTACGTTTCTGAGTAAAGTGATAATTGATGAAATAACTATTAGATTAGTTGGTTTCACGAAATTTAAACAGCAATGCGTAGAAACTATATTACATTCGTGATTCTGCAGTTATCTAGTTTATTCTATGTTGAGCAGGGATTTTACGTTCCTGGTGTTGCACCAGTTGAATTCAAAGATGGTGATTCGATTGAAGTAAAGGTTTGATTCTCTTTAGATTATTCATATTTTTGTTCAAGAAATGATTCAAGTTTATTGTTTTTTTCTTCGTGTTTGTAATTGTTAATTATGAATGATTCCTAACATATTAAGCAATGCTTCTGTGAATGCTCGGTTTAGAATAGTTTATTGATCTAAAAAAAATTAAAGTTTATATTTGATCTTTGAACATGAGAATTTAGTATTGACTGTAAGCGGCTATTTTTGTCAGAATGCGAAGAACAGTTTTGGAAACAAGAATTTAAGGACAGTTTTAAATTTTTAGGACTTATCAATTTAATTTCAGGGCATAAAAATAACGTCAACGAAGACAGTCGTACCATATGAATATTATTCGTTGCCTTTTTGTCGCCCACAGGGCGCAATACATTATATTTCTGAAAATTTGGGCGAGGTAATGCGCGGCGATCGCATCGTAAATACGCCTTTTGCAGTTAGTTTTAAAATTTCTTCGGAGGAGATAGATGAAGCTAAGCATCTAAAAATATTATGTTCAGAGCAACGTAATGACTAGTTATGATTTTTTAATGTTTTAGAGAATTTGTAGATATTCATGAGACGTGACGTAAAATGTAACACAACATGCTCACCACGTATTCCTGTGTCTCTTAGTCCGGAAGATTCTGAAATTTTGGCAAGAAGAATCAGAGAGGAATATCATGTGCATTTGTAAGTACACTTATTCCAGTAGGGATAAGATTTTGCAATTTTGTTAACATATCTTAGTGTTTTGTCAAATTATTACTGAAAGACTGTTAAGTAAGTAGTAAGCTGAGGAGATGGAAGAATAGTTTACTGAAGTTTCCATCTGTTGGATATCGGTATAAAATACTGACATTGCAAGATTATTTTCAAGTAAACTTTTCTCAGTAATGATTCATTCGTTATAAATTTTATTGTCTGTTACCTGCTTCATTCGTGAATTTCAGATTAGTTGATAATCTTCCATGTACTACAAGATATCAAATTGAAAACACAAATCAAGTGATTTATGAGAACGGGTATCGTCTTGGGTGGGAAGAAGATGGTCATTATTATGTAAATAATCATCTTGATATAATTCTACGATATCATCAACCAAGACCTGGCGTTTATCGCGTTGTCGGTTTTGAAGTACAACCACAAAGTATTGATAGCAGTCGTTTTAAATTCTCTTCTGATTCATCGGTTCGACTTTTCTTTGACAGTTGCTAACATTTTCGTATATTTCATATTATTAGTTTCATCATTATAATTGTAACCATGATTAAAAAGTTTAACAGAATTTTCTTAATTTTTACAAGTTGATCTTTTCGTTTTACATCATTAAAGGCTTGATATGATACTTTGATAAGAATAATATAGAATCATTGTGCAACAATTCTATGTATTTTCAGGAATGTGCAATAGCTGATGGAAGAAGTCAGGAAGTAGGAAAAGGTATAAAAAATATAATTTGGACCTATTCAGTGACTTGGGAAGAAAGCAATGTTCCGTGGGCTAGTCGTTGGGATGCTTATTTGTCCATGAGAGACGTTCAGATCCATTGGTTCTCAATTGTAAATTCGATCATTGTCATCTTATGTTTATTTGGTATGATTATTTATGTATTAAATAAGTCGTCCAAATATAAGTGAAATATATTCTATTTGTAAAATTTTAGTTCATTGTAATATATAATCATTGATAAAGTTGATTGAATGTTTTTAATCTGCTTTCAAATGTTAAAGTGGTATTTTGATTTTTCAGGTTTCCTTAGCGTTATCATTGTTCGAACTGTGCGGAGGGATATTGCAAAATACAACAAAGGAGAAGAATTGGTTTGTAATCGTCTAATTTAGTTGTCTTTTTTTGAAACTAATTGACGACAATTAGCTTTCTTGGATAATTGTGATCATTATAGGATGATACCTTGGAAGAATCTGGATGGAAATTGGTTCATGGTGATGTATTTCGTCCCCCTCCCAATTCAATGCTTTTAGTGAATTTTGTGGGTACAGGTATTCAGCTTATTGGTATGGTCGCAGTTACGGTTTTCTTTGCCATGCTGGGAATGTTATCACCAGCAAGCCGAGGATCGTTAATGTCTGCAGCGATTGTTCTCTTTTGTTTGATGGGTCTTGTTGCTGGTTATCATGCTGGTCGTCTTTACAGGACGTTAAGAGGTTAGTTTTTGTTGGCTTCTAAAGATTTTCAAAAATATGTTATGAATATTTCTTTTAAAAGGATTGTTTAACTGATAGCAGAAATTTCCTGCAATTTACAAAATTTTATGAAGATCAATTTTACATCCTTAGAGCCCCAATTTCAGTTGTGGTTTTGAAATTTACTGTTTGAATTCAGTTCAAAACTAAGTTTGATGTAGATTTTCGACTGAATAAATAAAAGAGAAAATAATAGAACGAAAACGATCAAGTAATTACTTCATTTACAAATTTGAATCACGAGCCTACTGCATGGGTCTAAATCCATTGGTCTATCTTTTCTAGGTCGTTTAACAGTGACTCGTGCAGGTAGAAAGATATTTCATTCGTACTTTCGGGTTTTCTCATATTTATTTTGTCACTAGTAATTGGTCGATATTTTAAATGATATAATGTCAGGCACAAGCCCGCGAAAATGTGCATTTCGGACAGCTGTGCTTTTTCCTTCAGTCATTCTTGGTATTGGTTTTTTATTAAATTTCTTCTTGATTGGCAAACATTCATCTGGAGCTATACCATTTACTACGATGATTGCACTTCTGCTTCTGTGGTTCGGAGTTGATTTACCACTTGTATTTCTTGGATTTCATTTTGGTTTTCGAAAACAGGTATGCTTTTGTAAACTGTAAAATAACATCACGCACTTTTCCAGATAGAATATAGTTTATTTTATCACAATGATGGCGGAAATTTTTTACATCATCCGATAAGATACTCTTAACAATGTATTCGAGAGACTTTCAATTAAAAATTTTCTCAACATCCACTTTGCTTTGCAGGCTTATTCTCATCCAGTTCGTACAAATCAAATTCCACGTCAAGTTCCAGAACAACCCTGGTATTTACACACATTACCGTGTATGCTTCTTGCAGGAATCCTTCCATTTGGAGCTGCTTTCATCGAATTGTTCTTTATATTTTCTGTAGGCCTTTGAGCCAAATTTTATATTTTAAAATTCATTTTTCAAACTTTATGGCAGTTGAGAACTTCACCGAAGTGTTTACTAACAATTGACACTGAGTGTTAATTCTAAAATAATAGGCATAGTCCATAGTTAATATCACAAATATTATCAATTTATGACTGTTGTTTTGATGCTATCGCTTAACATGCTGCTTTAAACAACTGTACAATTTTTATAGTAAAAGAATTCGTCAATGAATGAAATCTCATTTTACCTCGACATCATTTTTTAGGCTATTTGGGAGAATCAGTTCTACTATCTTTTTGGGTTTCTGTTTATCGTCTGCGTTATTCTCTTTATATCATGCGCACAAATCTCCATTGTTGTAGCCTACTTCCTTCTATGCGCTGAGGTTTAAAATTTTTGCTATGTTTTTCATTTTCTTTAAGCACAAAGCACTTAAGCACAGATTTCATATAAAATTGAAACCAGATCAATGAAATAAACTGCTAACTTTTGTTTTAAAAAATTTTAATCAAATTGATAAGAGTTATTGTTTGTTTCATTGCAGAATTATCACTGGTGGTGGAAGTCTTTTGTTATCAGTGGTGGATCCGCAATTTACGGTATGTTAATTACTCACTGAATTATGATGTAGGGCGGTTCCCCCACTGGCATAATTCATTTAATATGTGAAGGACAAAAAAATCGAAACTTTTTCATAATCATAAGGAAATTAAAATTGTCAAATGATTTTCTCATTTTTGGAGTATTTTAAATATACTTTTGTGCTTTTCAGTGATGGGATATGCAACCTTCTACTACTTCAGCAAGGTGAATTTGAATTTTTGTGACGCGTTAATGTTGCACCTAAAAGTCGATAAACACTTAAGCATGCTTTGACATGTTCAGATAGTATTATTCATAAACCACCGCATTTAATCACGTTTGTTGGATTTGCCATGGTCAAACCACGCACAGTTTTCACTGATTGACGTTATTTTGATTAATCTTCATTTCTTATTCATCACAGCAGATATGTGTAAAATGAGTTCTATTAACTATGAATAATGCAGATGCACATTGTTTTTTGGATATCTTGAAATTCTTTATATTTTTAAACTTACTCTGTGTTGGGTACGTAGATAAAGCAGAGACATTTGATATTATAAACCTTTAAATTTTCAAAGAAAATGATTGATTAATGAAATCACATTTTTCTTGAATTATATATTACCTCTAGTTCTCTGCTCAGTCTTTGAACTATTCATCTCTAATATTCCAGGAAGAAGTAATAACTTCCTATATTACGTTGATTCATTTGGAAAAAATGTTTTAATTTGCAGCTGAATATCATTGGCTTCATTCCGACGCTTCTGTACTTCAGCTATAGCTTTCTGATGGCATTAACATTTTGGGTCTTGACAGGCACGATTGGTTTCTATGCGGCTTACTCCTTTTTGTGCCGAATATACGCAGCTGTTAAAATTGATTAATGCGGAAAATTAATCTGGCACTTGCAAATTATTCACGTAAGGTCAATTTCTGCTTTTTTAGAAGATATGCTTTATCATTAAATCTGTTGTTTTGTGCCAGATATTGTGATAAACTGGAGAGGAATGAAATTAAAACTGCAGTACCATGCAGTTGCTATTGTATTGAAAAGGGGGTCAAAAAAAGTTGTTGAAAGACAAGATATGTTTATTACGAACTGTATAAAGTAACAAAGAGATATTATGAAAAAAATTAGAAACATGCATTGAAAATTTTTTGTATTTTAGCAACTTGCATTGCGATATCGGTCATTAATATGGTTATTTTTTATCACGTTTTTTCGTGGTCGTAAGCGGTCGTGCTGCCAATAATTAAGCTATGCTAAGGAGCTATGCTACTTTTCCAAACGTTTTTCAGACATTTCGCTTGATCGTTTGATCGTTTCTGTTGTTAACCTGACTCAATTCAGGTTGACTTATTACTTTTTGATCGCTCAATCCATATCGGTTATAAGTATGGAGAAAAAAACTTTGGGAAATTTGAAATGAACTCTCTTAATTCTTAATTTCACTTTTCATTAATGAAAATTGATATTGCTAAGAAATCACGATGAGGAAGACAAGAAATGAATGCACAAAATTAAGTAAATTGTAAATATAATTCTCAGTTTTTTTTTTCCATTTCTTCGGTTCATTTCTTCTTTGTATTATTTGTAATTATGGTTTTTTAATGATTTTATTCGTTTGAAAATTCTTGATGTTTTTTCTTATTCATCTTTTTCTCTATAGTTTCCCTCTCATCTTCTCAATTACGCTCCTATGCTGCATAACGAAAAATGCAGGATCCCACAGGAAATAGTATGAAACAAATTCTTGTTCTAAATCATTCTTTTGTCATATAAGAGAAATTGTTCATTATTCTTAGGTTTCTTATTTAAGTATGCTTAGCTATAATTATTTAGTTCAGTGTAAAAAATGAATTCCAGAATGTTTTCCCAATATTCATCCTCAATAACGGAAAAATCTGTAGATAATTTAGATGTCGTAGACAGTCTACAGCATTTTTGTTTGAAACATATCTTGTTGCGTGTTACCATTGACTGCCACTTGATGAGAATTGTTTTCAGATTTTTTTTATTCTATAAAATGCAATTTTTCATCAGTCATGCACTGTACAGCAAAAGTTTTATATTTAAGATATTATCACAATTTGAAAAAAATAGGACTGACGTTAGATCAGGTGGTACAGCGTTTGCATGTTATATGGTAGAGCGCTTTTAATAGTATGTATTATTTTTACATCAATATTTGTAATAAATTTCTCAATCATTGTTTTCCTATTGTGCTATTACAACAGTGATTATTATAATTAATTGTGAATGTTTTATAAATCAGTTTGATTGAATAGACATAGCGCTTTTTGTTTCTATTGGAAGATAGGAATAAAAGATTCTCTTTCTAGTCAACTGAGAAAGAAATTTGTATCGTTTTGTTAGAAGTCAAAATATTCTGGTACTTTTTTTATTGTTTAAACTTCACATCATTTCCTATTTGTTTTTTTTTTCCAAATTTTTGGTAGGATTTTAAATAATTTTTGTAAATTTATATAACCTTTTTATATATAAAGTTTATATAACTTTCGTATGGGTTATATAAAGTTTATAAACCTTCGTATGGTGAAAGTTACTTTGTTAGTTTTTTTAGCAATATTTCTTCATGCATTGAATGGTTTACTTTTCAGTAAATAATTAGGAAGTTAATGGGAACTGAGCTGGTAGCCAATGATCGCAAATTTGATGTTCTCAGGACGAGATTATTGTTGATGGTTGGGGGACCACTAGGCTTTCACCTTTTGTATTTGCGTGAACCCCTCGAAGCTTATGTGTATTTCGCGACGTTCGGTCTTTCGTTGGTTGCGGTGTTTTATGATGCTATAACTCTAAATAGCCGAGTTGCTGCGCGAAATAAAGAACTATATAAGTAAGTTGAATGTAAGAATTATAATGCAAGTTACTTTTATAACTTTAATTGATGCGTTTAGTTAGGATTCGATTACTTGTCTTTAAATCCTGATTGTTTACTCTCTTCCAAAAACAATCCATCTTCCTATGTATTTATGATAAATTTGTTCTCTTCTAACAGTTGTGGTAGATTGATTCAAAAGAGTAATTCTTTATATTTTGTATATAAAGAATATTATATATCATAATATATATTTGTGTTTTAGTGATTAATTAAATTTGATATTTGATATAATTTTATATCGGATATATTGTTTGTTCACACTTCTGTTATCACAATAAGAGACGAAAAATATAAAGGTAGAATGACTATTGAAAAGAGATAAAACAGGTTATCAAATTTGATTAATTGAAATCAAATTATTATTTATTTTAGCGGAGTTATCACTGGTCAAAAAGTGTCCACTTCAATTATCCGTTTCATTTCACAGTTCTTGTTTGGTTGTTGGATTGGATTTTTATTCTCTTTGGTAGCTGTTTTGCTTTTTGGCACTGGACATCGCGTTCTATTGGCATTGTTCATAACTACTGGTGTCACTCAAGGTTTTAGCTTTATTTATTTGGATCAATATATCTTGTTCAAAATTTCTTATTCTCTTTCTCTATATCATTTTTCGTATGAGTTACGCAGAATATAATGAGGTTACATAAGGCAGTACTTTGTAAATTTTGGGAAGTTTCAGCTTCTAATATTCATTCAGATTTACAAACTAATGATGATAATAGTGGAACCATGTATAGAGTGTAGTGGATATTATATGATATGCAAGTGATAAGCAGGAAAGTTTTACTCTAAACTTTATTTTAAAGCAGATTTGTTTGCAGGTATCTATGTTGTTGGGAATTGTAGGAAGCAACAGCGTAACTTAATCTATATAGCACTTTCGGCAGCTTTTTCTTCTTTAATAGCGGTTTGAACTGCATATTTTATTTCAAAATATCACTTGATTTCTTAAGCTTTCTTTAGTTTGTCCAATGTGTTTGTGCCTGTTGTTTTTAAGTTTGCAAGATGAGGAAGAGTGGAAAGCAATTTAATGGACAGGAGATATTTCTTTACCTTTGTTTTTGGATGTTTTGACTCCGTTTTGCAATCTCGTCGTTATTAGCTGATATATTATACTGAAATAACTAAATAATCCTGTTGATAATGTGTCAAATTCTCGGTTTGCTCCTTTAGAAATGAAGCATTTTCAGATCCTTTTATTCGACCTCTCGTTATGTCGAACAGTTTTTTTCACTTCAATTTCGTCAACATTTGTTGGCAATCGCAGTACAGAACTTCGAAACATCCAGAAATCCTCACTTACGACATATTTTGTATGTTTACTTCAAGTACTTTGAACATGATGTATTTGTTTTAACGTTTAGTTCACGACATTTCATCTTCATCCGTATAGTTAACTCTTCACATAGTATTTCGAAAATCTTACTCTCTATCAAAGACAGTCACTTAAAAAATCTATCAGATCTTTCATGAATGCTATCCTGCATCGTTTGGCAGCACTGCGAAGTTGGTATTTACATTTCGTTGCCGTAGCAAAAGAATGCTCTAATGAGAATGTTTTCTATACTTACAATTTTTATTTAGAAGATTGTTAAGTAGTGTGATCAAATTGCGTTATATAAAAGTTATTAGCTTTTTTACATGAATTTGTACCAATTTAACCAAACTAATAGTTTTTACCATGAATGAAACTTGCAATGGTTTTACCAAACTTTTTTTCAAATCACTGATCAATAGTCTCTTCATCTTATCGTTAGAGAAATAATTTTTTTGTTATTTATCATTCTTACACCGCTGGTAATGCATTATCATTCTGTTTATCATTTTCATATTGCTACGGAAGTGTTATGGTACTTTTTTGTCATAATTTTGCTAATAATGCGAATTTTTGATTTCCGAATATAGTTCCAGGTACTATCACTGATTCATTCTTTTATCATGATTATCATCCTGATTGGTTTGGTACGTATCGTACTTGATCGACGAATTTCAGTCGTTATGAATAATTCTTATACTCGTGTTTCCGCTTCACTTGGTTCTATCATACGGGATAAATATTTCCGAATCCCAAGCAAAGATATTTTTGAAAATTTTTCACGTATCGAATATCTCCCATCACGGCACATAACGGTAAATTAAGATTTAATTAATGTTGATTTAGATCGTGAAACAATTTTAAGCTTTTTTAAGAAATCCGATAAGTGATCTGGAAAAAAGGAAATATTTCATTTAATGTTAAGGTGTTCATTTATTACTATACCACTGAATTTTAGATAATGAATACAGGAACTTTTCCGGTTGAGGATCAAAGTGGTCAGAAAGAATTGTCTATTTTCGATTACTTAACTGTATTAATTACTGATTTTATGCGATATAGTGCGAAGTTGTCGGAGAACAAGGAGAAATGTAGTAGCGCTTTACAGCTGGCCATTTGGAGGACGTTCGCTCTTCATGTTCGTTTCTGAATCATTGTTCCTTTAAGCTATTACTCTGAGATATGAAATATTCAATAAGAATACAATACCTGTTTTGTGAAGAGAGTTCCATTGTTTTATTAATCCAACAATTACTGAGATATATTGGAATTACATCTTTTGTTAAACTAGCGCTGTTGGAAATCTATTTTATAGCTACTTCAAATTAATTGTAGATTTTCATTCCTAGTTTATTTAAAGTTCAAATAGATTAAGAAAAAATTGCAATTTTGTTAGGACATGCAGTGCAGTAAATGAGTTTCGTTCAATCACTCCGACTAATGTTAGTCTTTTTTATTAACATAAGACGTTTTATTGTCTTATATAACGATCGAAAAGAGAGTACTCATACAATTTTCACTGAAGTAAGCATTAATGTATTTCTTCCATTATTCGACAAACTCCATTAACAAATTGGTATTTTGCTATTGAAGAGAACTGATACATTAACAAATTTTTTGCAAAGCATGCAAAACTTTTCCAAATAAATTTCTTTCATTGTCAAGCATTTATTCTAGTGCATCTTTCGTTGGTATATATTTGCAGATAATGGATGGTACCAGTAGTTCGTTTGTTCGTTTTTTTTTTGTCCTTTTGTTAGATTAATAATAGTGGGATTTTTATTTACATGGTAAATTTAGTGAAGTTCTACAAGACGAAGAATTTTGGCTTCACAAAAGAATTCTGCTTTTACTACACTAAGAGTTAAAATTTCTTCAATCATCGTTATTGACATCTCTATTTATCAATTGTTTCCCTATTTCTAACCAGTGATTTTCAATCTTTTCGACCTAATTCCATCAATCAGCTATCATTTATGGTTCCCATACTGCACATATGGTGCTTTCTTTTAAAAAAATATTTCACCATAAACTCCTGTATGTCAATACATTTCCCATCATTGTTATAGAATTTCCGTTGTGCAAGTTTTTTCTCCCCTTCATATTGCGAAATCCAAATTATTGAATTGGAACTCTCTTCTGACAGCTATTGTTAGTTGAGAACATTTTTCAAACCGATCTTTTGATATGGAAACAAATGTAGTTTGGTTAAATGTGTCATGGATTTTGATCATTCAGTAATTTGACAACTAATAAAATTGCTTTTGTTACAACTCAATATTTCATTCGCTGAGAATTCTGTGAATTAATGTATTTCATTATTGACAAAATTCTTTTACTAATATATTTTAAGGTTTTGGATGTAACGCCATATGCATCGGATGAAAAAGTGCAGCAAGAATGTTCGAAATATTTGAAAAATAAAAAAATAATTGGAGAGATTGTGAAAGATAATAATTATTGGCAGCATAAAGCGACTGAAAGAGCTTGCAAACTTTTACACAGAATAATAAAATAGCTGGATGATTTAAAGTACGTTCTACAACTGATTCAAAGAATTTTGTTTTTTAGTTATAAATGATAGTCTAGAAATTTCTTTCTTTTTCATCTTAAAAATATAGAAAATGAGCTTTTCATTTTCGTGGTGCCCAATTTAAGAATTCTTTTTGGGAAATTATACGGACCATTGTCATTTGTTAATCATGATTTTTTGGGTTATTTGAATGACATTTCTAATCTTGAAATAGAATTGGAAAACATAGATTTCTCATAATTTTTTTTCATATATGCAAGTTAAATATTCCTATCTGTTTCATTTATCCATTTTCTATTATTGCTGAAATTTTCTTAAATTTTACAAAATCTGAACTTTTCGTTTATTAATTTAGTTAGATAAGTTGATTAGACTACAGTCGCTATCTGGATCCCAAATATATTTATTCTTATATCACTATTACTATTCAGAGTATTTATTATTAATATTGCAGGTTCTGATAATATTATTGCTTTTAATTTGATTCGATTTGTGTCATGGAACATCACATCTTGTCGCTATCATTATCCTTTTTCGAAGTCACTCTCGTATGCCTTAATTGTGCATGTATTTTGATATTGTTATGTCCAGAGTGTCTGTCATTGGTGATGGTACTGCCACTTTCTTTCAACTTCAATTTAAGAATCATCTCGCCTCACTGTTTTTATGCGCTCAATATCATCAAGGACATTATTGATGTTGGTCGTATTTGGTAATGTGTTTGGTAAGTTTACCCTTTCTTTCCTATGGGTTATTTCAGGATTGTTGAAATTTCCTGAGAAATTTTATTTTTTGTTTCGAAGCCGATATGAATGCAGTTGAAAATTTCAAGGATTCATTTGTGCTTGAGTATGCTGTGTATGTGTGTATCGGAGGAGTACTAGTTGAAATGAAGAACTTTCTAATTCGTTCCATGTGGATCACCGAGTTTCAGTGTTCTCTAGTAAAATGACTAAATTCATATTTGATTTATTATTCCGATCGTAAAAAGAACTATAATCATTTATGGTTTTCATTTCTTTAATTCTAGAATCCCTACGAATTCCGTGTGTTGTCATTCTCCTAACAGTAAATAAGTTCTTGCTTCTCTTCATTATTCTGTCTAAATGAGATTATTAGTGCATAATTTATTGTCGTTACTTTTAATTCGCGTATCATCGACGAATTTCGCTAATGACACAAATTCTTAATTACTATTAACTTATAAAGATAATTTTCATTTTGTTGAGTGCTTCCAAGGGAAATTTTGTCAATCTTATCGGTGTGTAGTTCTTGACTGTTTCACAATAGTTATGCTCTCTGGTATTTTAAAGCCTTTAAAATATATTCGAACTATGTGTTCTAAAATGATATTGATGAGGAAGTTCCATATTCTGAAGTAATCATTAGAAAAATAAGACTTTAAATGGGGTGTTTGATGGGTTCAGTTAGAGTTGCACTATATGTTTGTTGTTCGGAGAGCTGTCCTGTTAAATTTTCTAGTTCACTGTAGCATTTGTAGAAAATCTGTTTTTTTTTTGTTTTTTTTATTATTCGGCGAGAATGAGCAGTATAACTGTTCAAATAAGTGAAGAATAAAAAACATAAAAATGGAAGATATCTCCTTGATAAGGAAGGTCTTTTTAGTTGTGTATATAAAAAGAAGTAAGGAAAAGAGGATTGGTTTGACGAGTGATTTGATAGGGCCGAGTGAATATCGATGTTAGTAGTTGATAGGGAATAAAAAGTTTTTTTCGGTCAGCTGATAATCAATAATTGATATTTGTAGTTGCTTAAATATAATAATTACATGTATTAATGCTGCGAAGTGAATTAAAAAACAATATTGCATTTCTTCACATGTGCTAATTCTATTAAAAAATTTATTTACTTAGTGTAATGGGAACGCTCAGTATGATTGTTGGGATGATAAGACGGACGGACAGGAGGGACATTATCGAAGGATGGATGGATGAATGAATGAATGAAATGCATGAATGCATGGCGTTCATTTCTTTTTTATTTGTGTTTCCATGAATCATTTTGGGACATTTTAATTTCTGTGCTATATTTTCATTTAATTCTCTGTCTCCTTTCGTCTTTTCCTCTTCTTCCTCTTTTCATCTTAACAGTTCTCTCGGAAAGTGTTCGCTATAATTAAAAGGAAAGTTTTGCTGAATATTGTAAATTAGTTATTTTAGTTTACGGTAGTGTCAATCAATATTGGGCTTCGGAGCATTGTAATTTGGATAGAATGAATGTTAGTTATCCAGGAATACTGAAGAAAATGATTAAAAGATTTATTTTGATAGCTCTTGCATGCTTGCAATTGACAAAGTTGATCAAAGTAATTTGATAAGAGAAGGAGAAGATTATGATGATAATCAACGCTTCTTGCTAGTATTATGGTTTGGGTTGTTAAAAAAAATGAGGTAGATATCAAGCTTTTTTGAAGTATTTCTAGCAGTTTCAAGAGTAATTGATTTAATAATAAATTACGTCATGCTTCAGCATAAATATTAGAATGTTGATGGATATGAACTTATTACTTGGTTTCTCATAGTAAATAATTTATGGAAAATGTACACTGTATTGTTATAGTCGCTTTTGTTGTTATTTAGCGTTGATATTTGCTTGAATATTGTTTAAAGTTCTTTACTACCATTTGGTAATTAAATTGGCTGCAGTTTATTTCGACTGAATTAGCTAAAGTTTATTGCACTGCACGATGCTTTCTTTTCTTGTTAATAGTTTAGTTTAATAGCTTCTCACAAAAAACTAAATATTTGAATTTTTTCTTTCAAATCTAAGTTAAAATATGTTTGTCAATTTCATATTTTCTTCTCGACATGTATATGCATTATATTGCATGATACATAATTAAAATTAATTTAATAATATAGTAATATGCGCTTTTTCACTTCAAACACACATGTACATCAAGCGAATTTTCTACATTCCATCTTTTTGAACATGAAGTCTTCTCCAGTCTATCTTTTTGAACGTAAATTGAAATGTTTAAACTCTCTAGGATACAGAAAAAAATTAAAAATAAAAATGCTTTTGATAGAAGGAAAACTATAGTTATAGAGTCGTTAGTAGTTGTTGATGGCTTAAAGAAAATCGGTGGTTTGTAGATAAGTAGTAATGTATATCTATATATATATATATATATATATGTGTGTGTGTAATGTGTGTGTCTGTATGTATAATATGTATTTTGACGATGCTGTCTCACATTCCCCATTTTTTTTATCATCCTCACATTATACTGAAAGCGTTGCACTACACCAATTGATAGGATTTTTATGTCTTATCTGGGTTTCACAGCTTTGTTCCAAGTAGAAAGAAATCCATTTTATGAGGAATAAGAAAAAATCCTTAGAAAATTTGCCGAATATTTCGTATTACATATCGTTGTATGTGTGAATAAGGAGTATTTGGTAGTTTTGAATTAACTGAATTTGATAATTTCTCTCTGTTTATATATTGCTATTACGAAAAGCCAGACCAGTATAGATAGTAATAGTAGTAGAATTTTAGTATGAAAATTAACACAAGATATATTGGTGGGATACGGCTGATAATTGGAGAGTAATTTGTAAGACGTTTTCTGATTATAGAGAGGAATCGGTATCAAATGTGATTTATAAAATACGACTAGAGAAAAATATGTATTTCTGTTTCTTCATTTTTATTAAAATTTTTGGAATATCATTCGTTTTTGTTTATTCATATTTTTTAGAACATTTGCTGTTTTTATGCTTTTATGATAAAATACTATGTTTGGTGATATTTCAATATTTTATAGTTTATTCTTCATTTCTATTCAATAGTTAAAAATTTGTGGACCATTCCAGTGCTTGGCACGTTTCGTCATCAAACATAGGCTGATTTTTATCTTTTACAGTAAACAGCAATGAGATTTGAATTTGAAGATTTCATTATGTGTTCCATTTACATTCAGTTATTTTGAAGCCACAGGCTATACCCATGTGATTATTTGTCATACGGTGATGGAAAATAGAGGAACGAGAAAAAAGGAAAAATGGGAATGAAAGAATTTTTTCTTGGGTAGAAAAATTTTTAGTACGATAAATACGTATTGTAAAATATTCTTTTCGAAAATTTCTCAGAAGTTTTGATCTGAATAAGATAGCAAACCTTCCTCCATCTCATTTTGAGCAACATTATTCAATTCTTATTTTTTTTTTTTTGATGCGAAAATATCGGGATAAGAATTTTGCTTATCGTTGATGTATCGGTTCTCTTTTCATCATTATCCTTATTTCTGTAATTATTATAATTTATTCATGTATCAATTTGTTATAGTGAGCAGTGAAAATTTGTCGCGCTTAAACTAGTTTTAATTATTAGTAAGTCTACTATTGCAAGAAAATGAAATACTTTACTATTACATTTGAATTTGTAATTATGAATATGAAAGTATTATTTAATCTTGAATTGGTATTAAAAATGTTGCCGAATATCATGAGTTTTCATCATATATTACTTGAAACCAATTCAGTTTATAATGTTTTTAGTTTTAGTATCTCTAAGCAATATTTATAAATCGGTTTTCATTCCATTTTCAGTTTTCCATCGGGCGCCTAGATTTTTCATCTGCCGTAAGCATTCATCTTTCTCCTATGCATCATCGCTTTTTGACTATGAATTGTTTGTATAGAACTGTACAATTTATACAATTTCAAAATGATGAAATCTTTTTTTTTTTTTTTCAGTTTTATCAGTTTTTATTAATGACATCAGCAACTACTGTCACCGGCATTTCTTTATCGTAGCAATTTTTGTGCTTTTGCTCTATAACGGACTATGACTTTTGCATTCTTTTATACAAAAAAAAAAATCGTTTTTGCTTTCTAGTGGTAAATAATCCTTAAATGATTTGCCATTGTAAATAGTGATGAGGACTGATAAGGACTTTTTCCATATTTCCGGGTTATATATTTCTTGTAGTTTCTTTTCGCTAGAGTTACTTTAAGTGACTGATTGTGCTTATGGTGTATAGCTGTTTATTTCAGTTCGTTTTTTTCTTTTTTCGAAATATAAAATTGAACATTGTGTGGAACAAGTTTAGATAGAATTGAAGCTTTCTTATTTTGCAGTGGGTACAGTTTGTTGTTAAAAAATTGTTTGATTCGAGAAATTTATCTGATGGAAAATCTTTTTGCCTACTTCTCGATTTTTTACATTTTTTTAAACTTCAAATGATTGGTGAACAAAAGGAATTCTATACAAATGATAATTTTCATTTGTTACTTAGTTAGAGGAACATATCTTGTTATACAGAAAGTTAGTAATTTAGAAACTAGCCATAAATTTCAGAAACATATAAAAGACAAGAGATAAGTAAAAGACAAAAAAGTCTGTTAACGAATCAAAATATTTTTGACAAAGAAATGAGGAACTACTACAGATGGATAGAGGATAAGTTGATAATTTGGAGCATGAGCACTTCCTTCAAACTGGAATGGTCAGTTCGTTTTCGTCCGATTTGTTTTTAATATAAATTGTATTTAATTCTTTTTTTCCATTCAGTTTTTTTCATTTTAATTGTGAAAAGTTCTTTCCGTATTGCCATTATTAAAAGCTTCATTCCTTCTACCTCTTAGTTTTTACTGCTCAAAAAAAGATTGGTTTGGTTTCGATAGTATCCAAACATTTTCGTTTTATTTACGGCTTAATTAAATGATTCGTTTTATTTCATTCTTAATAAAAGTTTTAAACTTTAGCTTAACATTATTTTAATATTTTAGCTTGATAGTTTTTATGAAACAGTGATGGTAATCTGATATTGATAAAAGATTAATATAGATCGTAGTAGCAACAGTTTCCGTTGAATTTTATAAGATTTTTTCCTGAAAATGTTCAAAAAGTTTTGATAAAAATTATTTGTCTTAAAGCAGAATTCTTATGCCCAAAAAGCATTTGAATTTATTATCAATATTATCAATTATTAAATCAAAATTTGGGCTACTTTTTTTTAGGAGATGAAAGATTTACCTTCGAACGGTTGCAAATTGCAAGTGATTTGCAAATGTTGTATTGTTTGCAACGTTTAAATTAGTTCTGATCAAATTCTCAAAAATTCAAGCTTTTCATATTGATTTATATATTTGAGAAATGTAGTTCTTGTACATATTTACTTTTTTGCAGTTAGCACATTTGATTTAGCTTAGTTGAGTCGGCTTAATATACGGAAAATTTCGTATATTTAGCAAAATCATTCGTTTTTTAATGCATCTATTTTCCAAATATTTCGTTTTCTTGAGTTTATTGAAACTCAGCTCATGTCTCAATTATTACTTTGTTAGAATTGAATTTCAATTATTTCAGAATTAGAATTGTGCATTATTGAATGATTGTTACGCATATTCGGGAGTAGTATATGTCATTTATGAGCTTTGAAATGTTTTTGATTTGATAAGTTTTGGTCATATTGAAAATGAATAAACTTGAAAAATAGTGGAATGATTTCTTCCTTTACGAAATTCAGATCAATATTATCATATGAGAGAGATTAAAGAAACTTTTGTAAGAGTTGCGTGTTTACTAGTGGTATTCAGCAGAGGAGTTGGAGGGTTGAGCTGAATTGTGACCGATTACCAATTAGTAAATCTAAAAGCTTCACGGAAATTGGCGTATATCGGAGATCTTTGTCGAAAAATGCAATAAATTGTAGTATTGGCGCGCGGATTGAACAAAGCGAAAGATATAGGAACGAAAATTAGTAACATGTTCTAATCGACTTTTCATCTTGGTAACATCTGGCATGTCTATCCTGATTTTAATTGATGGAAGAAGAGAAAAGAAGTATTGTCGGTCATTTTATGTCTTTTCTCGATTTTTCCCTATTTCATCTGCGTCACATCTTCTATTAATAATTATAGCGATTTTTAAATAATAGTGAATTAAAATTATGAAGAAAACAGCTGTATCATAATTTCGAAAAGTATACAGCTGTTAGATGATTTATTTGAGTGTTTTTGTTACTGATGAACAGAGAATGCATGATTTTCATAGACGTTTAAAACCGGTTTATTTGCTTATATTAGTAGTTTGCGGTAACGAATGCCTATGCGAACACTCTGCAAAATGAAAATAGAAAACACATGCTAACAATAATTTGTCTTAAGGTACAATTAATATTAATGTATAGGCTTAGTTGAGATAATCTGTTGGATTTAATAAAAGTAAATTTCTTTATTGGTATAAAAAACTGGTAGTGAGGATTTTTGGAGATTTTACTTAATTTCTTAATTTTAATTTATATTGTGAATATTTGAAAAATATTTAGGTACATATGTATATGAAAGTTAAAGTAAGTTTTTTTTTTTGTTCTCTTTCCATTCTCCCTTTTTACTCTGATAAAAGTCATTAGTGGTTATTCGGTCAAGAAGACTCATCATCGTAGTTGCTGATGGAAATATCAGAATCAGTGTGATTCATCGATATAGACAGCAATATGTATCGTCATCTGTGCAGTTAGTGCAGCTGTTGTTGAATTACTGGTGTGTCATTTGTTAAACAGATTTCAAAGACTGATGGGAGAATATGCAGAATATCGAACATTGTTACTATTTTCATTTTGTATCCTCATTTAACTAATTAATTTATCATTTGTTCAATTAAGATGTTCTATCTATCGATCAGTTCCTTCAATAGATGTCATCAATTGTTTCATAAGTGACTTAAGTTTTACGTTAACTTATTTTGATTTTTTATTTCATCATCATCATTTAACGGTTATTATTAATTATTGTTACCTTGTAATGTATTGAAATTTGAGTGATGAAGAAGAGTGTGTCACAATATTAAATTTTCGAATTCACTTCTCATCTTTTCTCTTTTTTTTGTTGCTTATACAACACTTGTGTGTTCTTGAAATATGATTGAGTGAAAAAAAGAAAATGAAACGACATGACATAATACCACTTTATCCAACCTATTTCCCACTATCGTAATTATCCAACCTATTTTCCATTATCATAGTTGAGTCATAGTCTTATTGTCAATTACTTTATTTCCCATATATATATTTAATAAATATTTAAATAAACAGGACAAATATAAAGCAAATAGATTTGTCTTGAATAATTTTTATTTTCACTCTCTCATAAATTTTCTTATTTTAAAGTATGTATATGCATATATATTGGTAATGATCATTACTAAAGCTATGTTGATGATGATAATACTAAGAAATAAGAACTATAATAGTTGCTAGTGAAAGTTTAACTTGATACATAGCTTTAGTGAGTTTCATACCATATCATTATTAGCTTCTTCTCAACATTATCAGTTTTATTGTTTACTTAGTTATTCATCTATCATAAAAACTATGAAATATATATATATAGTGAATATTCTGAAGGATAGATGGATATGAATTAACTCGATTAGCTATTTATTAATGAATTCGTTCGTTAATTTTTATTACTGCATAAAGCAATTTTTGTTCCCTCCTTTCTAATCCCAAATGATGATGGCATATAGTAGTGGTTACCGTTTGCTTGTATCATTTAAAAGGTCGATTGAAACGGCAGGTGACATTGATGGCCGGCCGGTTTAGGTATGAATAGTGCGGGGTTTACGAGGCACTCAGTTCACGATCTCATGGCATTGACGATCGTCCGATTTTCGATAGAAACCCGCTGCTCATCATACTGCGCACATTTTTTGCTAAATTGCTTTTGTGATGTGTTATACTGTAAACCCATTCTTCCGTATTTTATTTGCTATCTTCAGCAATCAAAAATACTCTTTGTTAGTGTTAGTGTTGGTATATTGTAGCTTTTTAGTTATAGTATTTTTGTTATTGTTATTGTTGTTGTTGTTGTCACAGTAATAATAAGTAGTAAAAGTAATACGAATACGGTATAAATATTAAATAGTTATAAAATAAATGAATAGAAAAAGTTAAATTTTAATAATATTAATATAAAATTTTAAATTTAAATAATACTAATATAAATAATTAATTTAATATGTTTTTCTTTTATTCATGATAATTGAAAAAATTTACCATCTCTAAAATTTTAAAAATATTATTACAATTTAAATTTAATTTTCTATTGTTAGAAGCAATTATTTTATTAAGGTAAATATTATTACACTTTTTTTCCTTTTATATTTATTAATTTATTTGGAAACAAATGAAAGGTTTTGTTTGTAATAAACTGGAAAATGTTGACAATATATTATTGTGAAATAATCTTGTTTATATTTGTTAAATTTTAAGATGAATCATAATAGCTGTGATTATTGCTGGAGTGTATGTGTGTGTGTGTATGTGTATGCGTGTATGAAGCATGAATATACGAATGTTGTGTTTGTGTTTATATATATATATAGATAGATAGATAGATAGATGTGTATGTTTTGAGAAATAAAAACATGGAAGTTAAAAGGAAGAAATATGAGATTTAATGTGTGAAGTCTAATGAATTCTAGTATGAGAAAGATAAACAACGATTTTAATGATGCATACATAGGCCAATAATGTCCAAAATTTTATCGTATATGATAGAAGAGGAGATGCAAATTCCAAGGTCGATTATGGAATTGATTTGGTTCAATCTGATTCTCGATTATAGATGAATGAATGAATGAGTATAAATGCAGAAGAACTAGGCTTCAAGTAACAGAGGTCATGTCATTTTTGAGAATGAGGGAGGGAGAAAAAGTTGGTGATATAATCTATAATGTATTTGTTATAAAAGATGAAAGAAAATGATTAGGATAGGTGAAATGATTTATCACTACTATATTAATATTAATAGTAATTATATTAATATTATAACTATAACTATTTTTTAGTAATAAAAGTAAATAAAAGTAGTAATTATAACTATATTAGCAATGAAAATGGAGATATAGGATAAATTATTGTATTGTGAAACCTATAATGAAAGTGGAGATAGTATGTTTTTTAGTTATTTCGTGTTAATATAAAAGATAATAATCATAGTGAATGGATATAATTGAATTTGATTATGGAACAGTTTTTCGATTGTGATTAATATTATGAACAGTTTAAATTTTGAAATGTATGTTATCAGTTATTATTTAAGCAACTATCAAATTTCATCTATGTAGCATATTTGTAAATTCAATGAGGTATATTTCGAGTATATGTTGCTAGTTTATAGAGAATATAATAGGTGTTATTTCCTTGCATAAAGAAATTTGATTCTTTTACTCTTACAATATATAACATAAGGTTTTCATCGGGAAGGAAATTTTTGAAAATTCATGGTAATTATATATCGTGTTATGTTGCGTTATGTCTATTTTTAGAAAATGCATTTGACAAGAGTCATCGTTATTGAAATTTAATCAAATTCTCTCCCTCTCTCTTTCATCCTTTTAGTTCCTCTTTTTCCTTCTCTTTCTTTTTGCTATTCTTTCTCTCATATTTGGTTCATATTCAAATGATTCAATTGATTAAACTTAAGCTTAAGCTTCATTTATTATATATTTGCTTCATTAACCGTTTATCTCCATGGTAGCATACTCATAGGATGATAGTTAATTTCCGGATAATTATAATTTCTTTTTTCCTGCTCTGAATTTCAGTTCTATATTTAGACTGATATTTGTGAGTGAGAGGGAGAGAGAGAGAGAGATGATATATCGAGCAATGAATATTGGTAGTAGTAGAGGTGGAAAGATAAAAGCAATTTACTATTTATTTTGTGAAAATCGTAGTAATTTTTTTTCTTAATAATTTGTTACAGTCGTTTTCGTTTCCTGTTCTTTTCTCTTTTTCTCTCTCTCTCCCTTTCTCTTCCGATTATTACCTTTACAACCGGAATTTTTTTCTTCGAATGCATGAAATTTGCATGAATTGCATGAAAGAAATGGCGAATAGGTCGATGTGATGATATTTTTGCATCATTCCTAATGAACAAGTTAAAATTCTTTTTAAAAAAATTTTCTTTTGTCCATGATGCATGCTATTTCGTAAAACTTTTTTATTGAATAATCTTTTCGGGATTTTCTATTCAGTTTTTATTTTATTGACTATCCGTTAATTATGTATAGCACATATTTCATAGGCAAATTCCCTTATGCCTTTTGAAATGCTATATATATATATATATCATTGCTTCAGAGACAATTCTGCTGATGACTTCGGAAATGAAAATAAAGAAATGGTTAATTTTGGAGGATTTCCATCATTCTTAGTGGTGCCGGTTCTTTTTTCTTTTTTCATTTCCATGGTTTCTTCTCTAGTATTTCGTTCCTTGATTTAAATTCAATCAAATTTCTGGTGAATATACCATTTACCATAAAATTGGAGATATTTCACTTCATTATATTTATAGAAATATTAATATGTAATGGGAGAGAAAATATGAAAATAAATATTCTTTGGTGCACTGAATATGAACTTGAGATTGAATTGATAATTTATAGATTTTTAATAGGATTATAGCAATATGAATGGAATTTGTAGATTTTTGAGTTTGAGAGATTATTGATATAGCATTGGAATGGGTTTTAATTTTTTTTTTTACAATTTATTTACTGTTTCATAATTTGCAATATCTTATAGTATTATTTAAAATACTTGTTGAAGTTTTGATATCTTGCATACTTTTTTTTTAATGAAGAGTTATTTTGTCTTCTTCATGATTTGAATGAAATATACGAAGAATTGACTGATAAACATATGATTGTTTTAATAAACAATAAACCAATATTTCTCTTTTTGATTCTGTTTAGCCTAAGTCGTTGTACTTCTGAAATAAATAAAAAATATAATCATAAAAATTTATGTTTATATCAATTTCTGTTTTTTTTTCAGCCATTGTGTGTTTCCACTGAAATATAAATTGAAATAATTGACGTAAACAATTGGATCCTAAATGGTTGCAAGTTACGTGTTTTCACATGATGCCACATCACCTACTGCTGAAGCTGCACTTATTTTACCTTCTTCTCCATCATCTGTTACTGCAATTGAGAAAACTAAGCAACGTCAACAAGTTAGTGATTTTCACAAATTTCTCACTATACGAATGAAAAATCCTTCTCATTCCATTTCCATCATCATTTATGAATAATCTTTGAAGTAAACAATACTGTCTGTTATGTTATCTCTCTTCCTTATTAGTATCATATACTAAATTTATAATTTTTAATTATTCATGTCTTTGAATATGAATGTAGTTGTTTGTGTTGTTTACTAGTGAATGATGATGATGATGATGATGATGAAATATTCAATATTTATATGAATATATATAGAAAGTAGCGTATGCATAGATTGATATATGAGTGTGTATGCTTGTGTCTGTGTATGCATATGTGTGTTAGTCGTACTATTTCGAAATTTAGTCGGAAAGCTGTCTGCTGTGAATTTGACGTTTTTTGATGATGAAATACCCTAGGGTGAGTGGAATGGATGAGTTTATTGCATCTCCGAAAAGATGTAAAATGACTTGTTCCATTGATATCTTTTATGATATAGGAGAAGAAGATGATAGGAAGAGTGAATGAGACAGGTTTATATAATACAGATAAGTATATGAGTATAGATAAATATATAAGATGATATGGAAGGGAGGAGGGAAAGGATTTGTAAATTCTTTTTGATATGTTTATTTATTTTGTATTTTTTATTTAAATATTCACAATTATGTATTTGTGAAGATTGTTAGGTTTGTTTGTTTGTTTTTTATATGGTAGTGAGGTTTTGGAATGATTAACTAACTTATTCGATAAGATTAATCTATAAATGAATAATATATGATTTTGGTTTGTTTAGTTTAGCATGAATTCTTGAAGATTTTTCTTTTTATAATAGCAACATTTCTTGTAGTGTATTATAGTAGTAGTTATATTTGTTGATGAGTAATAAAAGAAAGAAGTTCAAAAGAAAGAAAAGAAAAAAAAAGAAAGAAAGAAAGAAGTTATTAGAAAGAATGGATTTTAATTTGATTAAATAGTGTACGTACGTTTTCATTTATTGATATGTAATTAGTCGTATTCTCGTAGTCGTATTCTTACACTGATAGTAGTAGCTTGTGTTGTTGTTTAATTGATTCTTATACTGTTAATCTCTAGCATTCAGGTTAGTTTTTCCTTTTGCATAGTGAATTGAGTAGTATGATTATTTGCAGTTTAATGAGGAATATTTTTTCAACATCCATATTTTGTTTTATTATAAGAAATGATAATAGAAATATGAAAGAGAAAATTTTTCTTATATATATATTATATTGAATAAAATGGGGGATATAATAGTTTTTGTTATTCTTTTTTATCTTATCAAAAAAAAAAAAAGAATTTTTAGAGAATGTTTGGTGATTTTATATGTCATACACACATACATGTTGACGTTTATCAGTGTGCTATTAAATTTTGCTCTCCCTCAAAAATGAAAAGAGAGAAAATAGTGAATTTGTTTTCATGAAAAAAAAAGAGAGATGTATGTAATATTTTCAGGCAGCAATGCTTGATGCATGGTTAGCAATGCATGGTGATAATCTTTACCCTTGTCGAGAAGAGAAAGAACGCTTGGCAAAAGACATGTCGATGACATATATACAGGTTGTTTTCATTTTGAAAAATTATTCATCATTGTTATTGTTGTTTCCTTGGTATTTTAGATATTGAATTATGAGTAATCTAGTGAAATTTTTATAAAAGAGTAAATGATTTGGCATTTGTGAATGAACAAATTTTTTAGACTAGTATATGAGTATACATTTGAAATATTTAAAAATTCTTTTATAGCAATATTTGAAAATTTCTTATTTGTTTCTTCTTTCATTCTTTTGAATTATTTTTTACCCATATTTTAAATGGACTTTTCGCATAATTCATGATAATGTTTAAGTGGAGAAAAACAGGAAACTATAGTGAGGATATGAAATAGTATTTTGTCTTATTTTTTCCTTTGGCACTTATTTGATATTCATGTGAAATGAAAATGATATCTTTTATGATTTGGATTTTAAACTTTTATGGTTTGGGTTAAAAGCATAAGCGTGCTCTCTGCATTTTAAATACTCTGCATCTATGAAAATATTTTCTTTTTGATTTATGATATTTTTTTTTACAAATATTCATTTGCTAATGTAGTGCATGATTTAGAGTGTTATCCTAAATATCACCATCGAGATACAATTTTAATCTAATTTCAAATTTTCTTTTCTAGTTTGGCTATATTTGAAATATGAGTACTTTTTTTATTTTATCTCTTTTTGCTTTACATAGCACATGTTAATTTTAGAAATTTTAAAAGTGCCATTCTAAATGTTACTATCAATACTACTATTTTATTACCATTATTAAAATATTACAATTATCTGTTAATCATTGAAAGCAAATTTTTGACGTACGTTAAATCTGTGTCTTCATATGTTCCACGTATTTCTCTCATGCATATTGCTATGCTAATATATCGATAGTATGCAGAATATGGGTAAAGTGTTTTGTTTACATTTGCAATGTGTGTGTGTAATTGTAAATGTGTCTATGCCTTTCGTGTCATTCTGCAGCATTTCCATCTTTTTCATCACTATCGCTATCATTATTATCCACCACCATCATTCTTTCCTTTTCATTTATTCCGATTCATTGTTAAGTTTCAGTAAACTTAAATTCGTTTTAGAATTTAAACTGTGAAATTTAAATTGGATTATAGATAGCTATTAAGGTTTAAATTGGATTATAGATAGCTATTAAGGTGTGTTATATTCGAATATTTTGTTTTTGATTTTTGATAGTTATTTTTTTTTTTTGGTAGTAAAATAAAATAAGATATAAAATAAGGTGGAATCATGTTTGTTAATGGGAAATTGATTGTAATAGGAAAAAGAAGAGAACAGAGTAAAAGCTTAGAAGAAGTATATATAGTTGAAATATGTATAGTTAATATCTCATCTATTTAGATGGAATATAGTTGGAAGACTAAATCAATTAAGGCATGCAAATATTCTCTTTAGAACTGATAGAATAGCAAGAAGCATAAGCATATGAATGGATAAATAATGTGTATGTTTAGTTTACGTTGTGTAGAGAGTATAAAATATCGTATTGATCACGTGGAACGGAAAAACGAAGAATTTGAAGCGTTGGATGTAATGAATTCTTGACAAATGTATATATTTAATAAAACATCTATTTCATTCATCCATTCACTTTTTTTTTTCGCTCTTTCCTTTTTAATCATTGGTATTTAAGGAATGAATCGATATATTGACATAATTTGTGAGTGAAAATGGAATGCATTTTATATATGTTTGGCATTTTTTGAATTTTTTTTTCATTCTAAAGTTTAGTTATGATATGTATTAAATAGAGATATGATTAGATTGATAAATCAATGAGAGAGAGAGAGAGAAGGAGAGGATTAAGTAATTTTGGATTAGCAAGAAAGAGTGACGAGTAGAGGTAGGTACAAGTAATAGTTATTAAGGTAAAATGTAATCGTTAATTATGTGGTAAACATACTATGAGGAATATTTGTTACTGATATATCATCAGACCAGTTGGATGCTGGAATGTTTCTGTTTAGATCTTACTTTGGTTGGTTTGATGTTTGTGTTACCTTTACTCAAATTATTTATTCCTATCCTAAATGGTTGCTGATGATAATGGTTTTTTTTTTGGAAGGATACATTGAACTATGAAACAGTGAATAAAGATTATTGTTAATTGCTAAAATTATTGAAATCTTATCCAATTGAAATGTTTACTTAAAGTACTAAGATCAGTTCATGTTTGAGATAATATCAAATAAAATAGTTAGGTGCGAAATAAGGAAAAGTATTGGTACATATGGAAAAGAGTTAATAAATTTAAGAGGAGAAATGCTGAGGTAGCCATAATCATTTCATCGAAAGATTATTTCATTTGCTGTGAGACATTAAATATGAACTTTGTACGGTTAATTAAATTACTTTTAACGGTTCACTACTTTCGAGAGCGAGTTATTTTCGAATTTGTTTGAACTCAAGTGATATTTTGAGGTCATTGCCAATTGGTTAATTGACAACTTCTTGATGGAAATTGTGAATCCTCGATGAGATGACCTTGATTTGAAATAGAGAAAGAAAAAGGATGATAAATAACTGGGCAAATGAGGATTTATATTGTTTTTTTTTTCTTAGGGAGATAATTTAGGGAAATTTTGGAGTTCTGTTTTTAAGAAAAATTTTGCATCCATTTTGTAATCATTTTTTATTGGCCTAATTGTTGCTTATTCGTTATTTTGTATCATAAAGACGATCCAATTTTCTCATCAAAGAATACTGTCTGCTATATAGAGGATGATTTAAATAATTTAATTGCTATTTGAAACATTTCTCTGATTGATTAGGCTAAAATATCATGAAGTAATTTTAGCATATTGTCATTCATTAAACATCGATTCAAAAAAGTGAATACTGCTAATTGTTACCTACATATTTATAATTGCGTTAATTTATGTATGCTTTTTTCAATTGTAATATCTTTGTGTCATTTCTCTTTTTTGAACTCATGAAATATCGTAATATGAAATTTAACTCTAATGAAGTAATAGAATATTGTAGTACCTATGAATTTCTGTTTCCTTTTATTTTAATTTCAATTTTTAGGTGAATCGCTGGTTTGCAAATCGGCGTCGTAAACAAACTAAACGTCGAAAGACTGAAACTGCATCACCTCGATCACTTACACTGTCATCATTATCATCATCCGTTGCTGCAGCGAACAGACATAATGCATTGACTGGATTATTAGAATCAGAACAGGGTTCAGATTGGCCATCAAAATCACCATCTGGTTAGTATTAGGGAATTTTTCAGATCAATTTCTTCATCATAGAGAAAAAAAAAGAGAAAAATAAAAAAGAATTGAACATAAAAATATCTTACATTATCCCCATTCTATTATCCTCTGTCATGTGTAAAAAAAGAATTAACCAGTTTAAGGAAGAGTTTTTTTCAAAAAGAAACTAGGTAAGAAGCATACGTATTTCATGTTGATTATGTTTAAATACTAGGCTACTATTTTGGTGACTGAGATCCGTATAATTATAGCATCACTATTTAACATTTTTTGGGGAAAGTAGTGGTGGAAGGTTTGGTAATAAGGTATCACGTATGAAATTGGACTTCATACATTCATAATCACATAATGAATAGACAATCAATATTTGGATGATATATAATTTTATTATCCTATGATTAGCAGGAGGAACTTTGCTCAGGCTTCTTGCTTTATTTCTGCTAATTACTACAGACAAGATATAAATTGAATTTTCATCGTCACACACAAACTAACTATATGCAATTGTAAAACATAATTCAATTGAAAAATATACGCATACAATCATTTATGTCATATTACAATAACCTGTATTTCTTGGAAAGTATTACAGTGCGAGAGAATTGTATAAGATGTTATTTTCTACTTCGGTAGAGGTCCCAAAAGGAAGAAAAAGAGGAAATAGAGAAATGAGATGAGTAAGGGGATTCGCTGAAGTTCTAAAATTTGTTTCAATCTTGATATGAGAACCTGATTATTTCATATAGAAAGGTCCGATTAAAGGGATAAATAATACTGGCTTTTTTGGGGTTTACATTTTTTAATAGCTTTGCTTTTTTAGTAATTAATTCTCTCTCTCTCTCTATATGTATCTTATACATTATATATATATATATATCTTAGTGGATGTATATAAGGAGAAACAGTTGTTGTTGCTAACGGATAAGATAGTAGCAAGGACAGTTTCTACGGTATAGAAGTCATATGAGTACCAGTTCTTTCAAGTTATTCGGTATGTTTAAAATAAATTATCCCTTGTGGTAACTCTTGATGATAATAAAAAGTTATTGCAAATTTTTCTCCAATATTCTATCACGCTTTCCTGTTATTAGCTCATTAATATAGCAATTATTAGAGTGATTATTCAAAATTTCCTCTTATTATTATTTTTATGCTCGAATACATTAGGCCTATATGACATTTCTGTTCATGATCATATTTGTACAACTTTTCAAAGAATTTGAAATGTTAATGCCACTCTAAAATATTCCATTTGTATCATTCAAACATTAAAAATATACCACTTATATCAAAATACCAGTCATTTTATTTGAAATCGGTGAAATCATAAATTTGTTATTGCTGTTTGCTAAACTTTTAACCAGTGCTATCGAATTTTCAAATTAAAAATATAGCTTTCGAATTCTATTATATATTTAGGCCGTGACATAATTACGCTTTGTTTCCAGAAGTATCTTTGTTGAAGTATATGTGGTTAGGTGTTAATAATGGGATTATTCGTAGAGTACGGGAGTTATTTGTTTTAGTTGTCGCCAAGAACGACCATTTCTTCCCTTCCTTATAATCTTTTTAATTGTTATCCATATCGTCTGTCCCATTCATCCGTTAAAATACGGGAGAATACGAAAGAGTATAAATATTTCTCTCATTTCTTCCATATATCATTGCAAGAGGAAAAATTTGCGAACGAAATTATTGCAAATTTCAGAAGTTACTTTTTTTTAGTCATTTTGAATTGTTTGTCATCATGCATTTCGCGAGCATGGATGTCTCCAGAACTTGAAGTTTATTGAGAATGTATTCTCCTGAGGAATGCATGTCATTTCTGCATCTTTGCTATATTTAACATTGCAATTACTCCCTGTTCTATATTACTTAAATGAACAAAAGTTTTTAAAAAAAAAAGGTTATAAAATAAAGGGGAAGCAGAAAAGGAACAAAATAGCATACCATACATAGATCATAAAAGAAAATGAGACAAAATAAAAGTCTAGTGAAATTATAGGTTCATTTTTGAGACAGGTTTGAAATTTTCTACCTAATCTAAAATTGATTTATACCTACAATGATGAATAACTATTATACGTATGTACGTGCTCAATGGTACACATTGTGGTAAAAACCAATTAAATGAACGGGGTAGAATGAGACAAATTGCACCTAGATTACAATTGCTGTATTAATAATTAGGAATGACGAGGTTGAGTGTACACGCATTCGATGAATGAATGAGGCGCGGAATTCATAAATGATAAAAATGAGCAGTGGTTTCAAGTGTTTGTAGAAGAATGAAACAAGTTATTGTCAAATAATTGTAAAAGTTGTTAAAAAGATGCTTGTCTTCCTTTCACCTTCTTCTTTAATTTAGGGAATAATTAAATTTTAATATATTCATGGAAATAAAATTGAGAACTTATTATAGTTATGGTTTTAGTAATAAGCTTTTATAAAAGAGTATAATAATGCTTGTTATTAAAAAGTTCTTTTTTCCTTTTAACTACTAGCAAAGGCGGCCTAGTAGGATTGTTTTCTTTCTCAAGGAAGAAGTTAGCAGTGAATGTTGTCAATAAGAAGAAAGCTATAAATGTGTATAAAGGTGTAAAAGTAATGCTATTGTTTTAAGCAAGAGTTGTGTAACAAACAAAAGAATATTACTGAATTTTTGAAATATTTCAGTTTAAGCAATGCTTATCTTAAAAAGCTATGTGTAACATAGGAAGCAGGCTAACGTCTTTCATTGTTGCAATAAAACTTTTTTATTTTCGACTATAAAAATATATATATACTCTGTTCGATTTCTGCAAGAACCAAGGAATACATAAGTGAATGAACTGGACAAAATAATTAACTGTATTTATGATTTCATCTCTTTAATTCATTCTTCATTAGATATTTAGGAAGCATATTAAAATTGTGAAAAACAATGAGAAAATTAAAATTACTTTAATGAAAAATTAATAATGAAGCGAAAAATAAAGATAAATAGTTAAAGGGAAGAAGGAATGCACAATTTTTTCTTTTCTCTCTTTCCTTCAATTTTAGCAAAATTTCGCAATTTCAATAAAAGCAGAATACATTAAGTAAATTTACGAACTAGCTAATAGATGAAAAGAAGCAAAAAAAGTTCGAGGGAACTATGAGCATCATTCAGTGAGAAAGAAGAAAACTTGCCATTTTAAAATCTTTTCTTTTTTTTCATTCCTTCTCAATGATTTTGAAAACGAGCAGCAACTTAACAAAGTGAAAAAAAAAAACGACAATACTTTGGAAAATTTCTTTTACGTTAAATCTTTTGCTTTTTTGCATCATTTAAGTTTTGAGATAGAGCTAGCTATATTCGGTTTTAAAAATATATTTGACATATTTCATTTTGCATCAGATTTTATCTAGTGGATTCGAGAAATATATGAATATGTTGTAAAGAATTTCATTAAATTTTCTTTTTTTGAAAGTTTAGTGAAAAAAAAAAACTATTTCATGTTGCAGAAAAACGTAGTTTATAAAAAAAATTTTATGGCTTGGAGAAAAAAAATTGATTCTTAGGAATATAATTTCATTTAACCAAAATATAACTTTTGGGATCAACAAAGTTTAATGATGTATCGATCGTATATGGTGGATACCGAATTTTGAGTTTATAATTTCTTTGGCATGATTTATTCGTATTTTTTTCAGATATGGAAAATTCTTGGTAAATATTTATCAAATCATGAATATTATGAATGAAGATTTTTTGAATTTACTGAAGTACGTGAAATAATTCTAAATTACATAAGTTTGTATTCTTTCCAAAAATTTTTAAATCTTGGAAGTTTTTTTTTTCTTCGTAATATTTTATAAGTTTAAATCTTCAATTTTTACTTATGATAAATTAAACTGTTAAGCGAGATTAATTTTAACATATTGCAATTTAATTTGAAAATTTTGGTTTGGGAATAACTTTTACAAATGATGGAGGTTAGTTGTATATTTATTTTATGAAGTATGGATCATATAATAGTAGTAGAAGTAGTAGTAGTGAAATGCAAGTACTGAAATAATGAATCATTTATAGAAAGAAGCTTTTAGACTGATATGTTAACAGGTAGTATTAACAGCTGTCGTTGGTGACGGTAGATTATCTCGTCTAAAAAGACCAGATGTTCAGTTCTCTTCTTTTTTTTCTCTTTCTCCCTTTTTCCTCCTCCTACTTCCCCTTACTATATTGAATGATTAGCTGAAAAAGGTTTTAGGGATTTTAAGATAGAATTTCAAGATGGAAATTGGTCTATCTGTTTCCCTAAGGAATTTTAAATGATGCAAAAGAGGAAAAAATATCTTTGAATTAGCAGTGTTTAGTAGCTTCTTTTCGTTAATTATGTATTGTTAATTAACTTTTAGTGCTTAAATTTATTAGTAAGCTTGTATATAATGAGGGATTATAATGCACTATAGCATTAAGGCTTGGGAAATTCCCGAGAATTCGAAGATTATGTGAATATGTAGTAGTAATATTTCGAAAACTGAAATTACTATGCTAAGGTTTCATTTGCAGTATTATCTTCCTCAATCTTTAAGAAATTCATTATATAGGAGCGGAATTCGGTATTACAGCTCTTTTTCTTTCTTCGTCTCTCCCTCTCTCTCTCTCTTGTCTCAGTTTTATCGATTATTGAGATTACGAAATTGTTCGTTTAATTCACAACCAAAATGCATACCTCATGTTTCGTATGGTTATGAAATTTAAAATTTTAATTTAAGGATGAAAAGAGGTGAAATTGATGAGAAAGGAAAGTAGGAAATAGAGTGGGAGAGAATGGAAGATAGCAAAATCCTATGAGCGATGAGAAAGATTAAAAGGAGGAGAAAAAGAAGGGAGGTGCATTGTATGTGGATGAAGAAATGAGGTTATAAGGTTAAAGGTCAATGGATGGTTGTGAGATTGAAAAGGATGACAATGAGTTGAAGGGTGGTAGATAGTGAAATAGATGGGGGAGAGTAAAACGTTGGTTATTTCACTGGAGGTATTGTGCATTGATGGAAATGAGTAGTGATGATAATGATGATGATAATAATGTTCGTTACTTGTTTGAAGGTCTTTCATATGTTAATAGTTGTGATAATGATAATAATGATGATGAAATGATTATTTTGAATAATAATTTTGGAACTTTACCAAAAAATATTACCTTTTATACATCTATATGCAAATTTTTCATTTTTAAATGAATAATTAAAGAGTCATAATCGAGCTTTGATTTCACTATTGCGTGCGGGAGTGTTTGGGAGACGGTTGTTTTCTTTTTTGTCTTTCAGTTTCATTTATTATTAAAATTAATTTAGAAGTTTTTTTGTCTTTTTAACTTGTCGAATAAAAAGTTATCGTTATATGCTTACTGTATTGTAAGTAAGCATTTGATTATTTTAATTTTCGGCTTGTTTAATATAGCATAGAAGAGATAAATGTTACTGTTAAGTTGAAGTATTATTAAATGATGTTAAGAAAAAGTTTATAGTTGAACCCTAAATTTTTTGTTTTTTATTTTTTGCTATCATTTTTTGGTTATTTTTGCTATCATCTATTTAATGTGTGTTTAAATTTATCATGCAATTGCAATGAAATTATCGTGACGAGATAAACAGAGATATATGAAGGAGAAGAGGAATTTCGTAATATCTGAGAAAGTTATGCTTTGTGATAGCTATTATTAAACTCCAATAGAAAGATAACATGCATTAACGATGATAAGCAATTTGATATCTTATTTGATATTTTACACTATAAGTCAGGAAATTCGTTTTATGATAAGATGATAATGTCGAGCTGTTTATTCTAGCTGAAAAATCGAAATGCTACTGCTCTCTATATTTTTTGATATTAGCAAAATTTAATGATTGGTTTTTTTTTGTCTATCAAGACGTTTATTATTTTATATCTTTTTTTTTTCATTTAATAAAATTTAATACTTTAATCTTTTTTCGAATTTCATTATATTATTGATTGCTATGTAAGCATGCATTTTCCATTTTGCTCATTTAAATGAATCAATCAATATAATGGAAAATTTCTCAATTGAAATTAGAAAAGACCTTCAACCTGCAATAGACGAGAACCTAAAATTGTTAATGGGATTGAATGGGGTCGAAGGGAAGAGGTGAAATGACAGGTAGTAATGGTGATGGGTGAAAGGATGATGACTTCCGTCTTTTTTTTCCGCTTCTTTAATTCTGTACGCGTTTTTTTTTCTTCGTCCGTCCCCGTAAATAATCTTCTTCGATTGCCGCCTCGAAACTCATTTCATATCTATTTTGCATTCATCATCATACCAATGAAGGCAATCAGAAGAGGCTTTACACTGGTCAAAATGTATGCCCATTTTCATCATGAAATAGGTAAAAAGAAAGAAGTAAAAGAGAGAAAGAGAGAGGAATATAGATCGATCTAGGCTAAGCTTGCTTATTTTTATTTAATTTATTCCTTTATCCCATTTTTCTCTCCTTTCACCTCACTTTCCCTCTTATTTCAAAGAGTTTTTTTTCCTCTCTCTTTTCTATCGTATCATTTTATTTCCTCTTTTTTTTCACCCCTCTCTCTCTCTCTCTCGGTCTTTCTTTATCCGCTTTTTTTTTATTAGATATTTATTATGAAATGTAGCTGTATATATCGTTACATTTTAATCAATTTTGTTTGTTTCTTGTTTTTGAAAAAGGATGAAATTAATTGTTTACTGTTGAAACTGGTTATATTTCTATTGTTTGTTTATCAATACTTGTTTTTGTAGAATAGAGAGAACAAGTTGAAGTGATAGCATCATCTTCATTTCATCAGATGGATTTTTCTTTTTCGTTTTTTTTTCTCTCTCTCTTGATTGAATGTTATTATATATACGGAAGTGTGGAGAAGAGAAAGAGGATTTTGACTGTAAAACATTTACGGATACGCTGAAGAAATTTTGTTTATATAAAGAAGAACAAAGAGAAATTAAAATTAATATGAAGAGAAGATATCTGTTAGTGTGGTGTTAGAATTGCCTGTGAATTTTTTTTCAGATATCGTGGACGGTAATATATAGTAAGAATTAATAAAATCTAGTTTTCTCTTTGTTTCCTTCATTTCTTTCATATTTGTTTCATGATACCTGAATGACCTGACCTATAGAAGTAGATTGATTAAAGTTGAAGTGTTTCCTTTAAAAAAAAAAGATACTTAATTACAAGTTTAGTTTTACTTTTACTTTTGAGATTAAATCTTTTAAAATGTTGAATATATGGCATGTGAAAATATTTCGGATTTAAAAAAACCAGATTTTCATTTATGAATAAATATTTGTGGGAAAAAGTTTGCATTCTTTTCGTTTTTTTTTTTGCTGAAAAGCGGTCGGATTGAGAAGTTAGTGAGATTTGTTGATCGGTTATATAGTTCTGATAGAGTTTTTTGATTCGTTAGCAATGTGTTTTTGGGAAGGATGTTAAATTGTTATTTTCTTCATTTACTTCTTAAATAAACAGAAGTAATTTTGAGAAGGAATGATTTACAAATTAGCAGATTATTATTTACTTCATATGTCGAAATAGCAAATGAATTAGCTGTTATTTTGTGAATAAGATAAACATTTTTGCAAATCTCTTTTTTTCACATGATTTCATTTTAAGGACCTTTTCTGAGTGAAGATGCGGTACATATTACATCTACTTGGTGTTTTTGCTATGCTTTACTTTAATAGACCATATCCGTTATATTTATGTGTAATTCTCTTAGCAATAGTAACCAGGGAATTTTTTTTTATTAGTTCAATTTATCATACATCAGCATATCTTGAAACAAATCGCTATAGCTAAATCGCACATATCTTTAATTTAATCTTACCGATAATATCATATTTAGGATCAAGTTTTCATTGTTTGATTATTATTAGCTCGTTTCAGGTTTATTTCTTCGTGATAAAACCAAATCCAATGATAAAATTTTCCAGACATTGTTTATTAAGTTTCTATTTAAAAGGATAATAGTTGTTGATTCGATAATCTCTAGATATGATTTCAGTGAAACTGTAAAGATTGATTTTTGAACGATATGGAAAATATATTATGGAGTCTCTTAATTTCATTAATTAGAATCTAGTTTGTTGAACACAACCACACGAGCAGGTTTTTTTATATGCTTTATCACTGCTGAGTAAATTTTCGCAAGGTGTTTCGGTAGCATCCTTTTTAATAGGACTTTTTGATTCATACCGTTACTCATCATTAAACACTGGGTGAAGAAAGAGGAAATAAATACTTTAAATTTAATTGATCTGGTTATGGGCATTAGTAGAAAGGACTTCTTCCTCTTATAGTTCTTCCACAAACTAGATACATTACTTAACTTTTTGAATTTGCTGGAATTACTGTTCTCGTGTAAGGTGATAAAATTATCGTAAGTGATAGGAATTGAAAAGGAAGCCATTTTCTTCATCGTTTCCAATATAGCTTTTTTTAAATAAAAATTTTATTTTTTGACGAAATTTTGAAAATGTTTAGGCTGTCATGAACTTTTTTGAATTCAGGATTCACTGATAAATAATTTATTTGATTTGATTAGTTTGAGTTACTGAATATCGTCAAATTATACTTCAGTTGAGTGAAAATTGAGGTCTTTCTTTGTTGGTTGTACAAATTAACGTTAATGCTTTATTCAAAACCGTTGGTAACAGCAATTAGCTAGGGTAAGCTAGTTGTATTTAGTTGTATCTAACGCCCATCATGAAAAGATAGAGCACAAAGAAACTCTTATACAATGGTGCACCGATATAGCATAAAGATTAAAGGTCATGGGATATATGGGTTAATTGAAACAATTAAAATGCAAATTGTATGAAAAAGTGGTAAATCCTCCATCATCCCTAAAAGATGATGATGATGAAATTCTGGTTAAAGCAGTGGTAAATTAAATTAACCTTTAGTCATCCCTTTAGAAATAAGATGAAATGGCAGTGAATTGAGATAAAATGAGAAACATAGGATCTGTTTTAACTGAGCATATCTTCTAATGTATTATTGATTAATGTTGATTAATTTTCTTCTAAATTACTAAGAAGAAATATATAAAAGATACTCTTAAAATTGAATGATAGCCAACTTTTGTTCTTGTTTGGCTAAATCAGTTATATTTGTTTAGTAATTGATAGCTATAATATAAATAGAAGAAGTAAATTGTTTATAGAATATTTTTGATAATTTTAATTTTCATCTTGAATCAGCAGCAGCGGTACATTTTGCTAGCATTACTTCCTTCCTTATTCTTTCTTCTTGATGAATGTTTCATTTGTTGTTGAAATGGAAATTTTTGCAAGCGTGCACTTCAGCAAAAGAATAGAATGTTACTGGGAATTATTTATATTTTGAACTATTATTGATCAATACTATGTACATATATATATATATATATATGCTGTTGAAATTCTTTTGCTATAAATTGTTTGCATATTTACTCGTGAGGGTTGAAATTCATTTATTTGATTATTTATCTACTGTATCAGAGATTTGTAGGGAAGGAATACTTGAGATAAGAAATATATTTCTAAATGAAGTAAATAGGACGGAAAGATTTTTGAAGGAATTTTAATTAAGTGGATAGCGTTTCTCAGTAAACACCATTGTGATATTATCATCATGATAGTTGGTGTAATAGTGGTGGGAATAAAAAAAATATGTTTAGATTTGTTAAAGATTGTTTGAATCGTGTGTGAAATTATCAATTCGAGTTAGTTTGTTTTTTATTATATTTTACTGAATTATATATTAATTCAGTTTTATAGAAAACTACATATATATCAGAGAAATGATATTACTATATGTTTATATTGATATTATTATATATTTATTATAGAAAAGTTAAGAATTATATGGTTGTTATATTTTATCGAATTTCAATGTAGAAAACTGTAATATGTGAAATCATATTATATGAATTATTTGATAAATCATGATAACTGTATCATTTTCATTTCATGTTTATTCTATTTTGAATAGATGATAAGTTTGTAAGGTTTTTTTAAAAAGAATGAACGAGAAATTATCTTCCATATTTTTTTTGCGTTTTTTTTTTAAAATAAAATTTATAGTTTGAGGAAAAATTTTTGGGATAAGATAATGGAATACTAATGGGAATAAAAATGAAGGAAAAGAGTAAGAAAGACAAAAGAGCATCTATTGGTGGATGTTTTTGTTTGCTCAATTTTTCATCGGACTATGATGGCGTCAGCTGAGAAGAAGAAAAAGATGAACAATTGAGTTGATAGCATGTAGTTTGTAATTTTAGGCTTTGAAGAAAGGAGACGTGAAGCTTAAGCGTAGAATAGGATTTGATTTTTTTTTTCTAGTTTATGTTTGTGAAATTAGTTAGTGAAGTGAAGTGTTGTTGAAATGGTTTACGTTTTTTATCGATAACGTATCATTAAAATTATTGGACGAAAACCTCAGTGATTCATAACGATTGTGTTGATTTTTCGTTTTCAACATTGTGTAAATGTAAAAATTTTTGATCTCTGTTCTCATTGGATGAAATAATTTTTTCATTCGATATAAGTTATTAATTTTAATACATAGTTATTACTTAATGATCCTTCATAGTTTGGGTTATATGAAGATATTGAGTAAGATGATGATTTAAATAATCTCTTATCTTTGAATAGTGAATTATTGGTTTTGTTCTATATTAAAAGAAATATAGATAATAGAGCTTTAACTTAATACGGTTCATAATTCTTAATTCTCCTTTTTTTTTTAAATTGATTCTGAAATTTTAGGAAAAGAGAATAAATATACTACGTGAAATATGTTGTATTCGAAATTAACGTATCTATTATATATATTATTATTATTGCTAGAAATGCCATATGGCTAATTTGGCTCACTGTTTACTTGTAATATTTTATGAAAAATGTGCATCTTAAAAAAGTTTATTTTCTCTGAGAGCTTTGGAAATGTTAATGGAGAATGGATGTGTGTTGTTCGCAGAGATATGACATGTGATCTTTCTGGATAGTCCGTTAGCAGTTGGCGTCCATTTTATTAATACTTATTGTTTAGTTGCTTCGTGTGTATGTGTATGTGTATGTGTGTGTGTGTGTATGTGTATGTGTATATTTGCTTGTTATTTAACTTAACTCGTTAGTAATGGATGAAGAAACGAATAGATTATATAAAATTGAATGAATCTGATGTTGATTGTTTTAATGGTTTTCGAAAAGCTGTGATTTAAAAGTAGCTAAAATGCTCGAGTTTTTTTCTTTGTATGAAATACTTCGATTAGATTAGAACTTAGTGTATTTATGTGCAATGCACGGAAAAAGATTGCAAGAGTAAGTAATTACAGGAAATTTTCCAATTTCCTTTCTTGAAACTGTCTTTGCATAACCTTGAAACTTTTTTTGGAATCATTCAAGAGGATTACAAAGAAAATTCTCTCTGTTCTGTAGAGATAGGGAAAAATGTTTTGGATTGTCATGAAATTTTAATCGTGAAACGAAGAGGTTGGTTTTGCTAGATATATATATTTAGAGTGAAATAATAACTAAAGTAAAAAGCTCAACTTCAATTTATCAAGCAGAAAATTATTTAGTAAGGATTAAAATATTATGGATTAAAAGATTCATGTAAGGCAAATTGAGGAAGTTGAATTTAGCTCATTGAATCATGAGATTTTCTGACTTTGAGAATTAATAGCAATGAGGTTAGGATTTAATTCAAAGAGAAATAGTTTTAAAAATAATGAAAGTAAAAAGTGATAAGAATATAGAAATGTAAACTAAGAGAAGAGAGAGAGGTAATTGTAAAAAAATTTTTGAGAGAGATAATTGTAAAAAAATTTTTTTTAATATTTGCTGCATTTATTGTTTTTCGCTAAATAATTAAAATGTTGTGGTAATTACCACAATGCCGTAAAACTGAGGAAAAGATTCGAATTTCGGATAACCATTCCCGCCCAAAACCGTTTATGAGAACTAGTTTCCGATTTTCTTTATTCTTTTTATGGGTTATTCAGTTCTTCGGGAAAGATTGATTACTGTTACAGACGGCGAAACTTTGAACTCTTCTGCTTCTTTTGCTCCAATTTTCCATTTTTCAGATGAGACACTATAACCGTATAATGATTTAAATATATATTTGGAAGGGTACTTGAGACAAATCTTATATGATATTTTATAGGTATATAATGTTTTTGAGTATACTAATCAACTGTTTAAAATGTAACTATTTTTCTAGCTATATGTTGCTTATGTTAAGCATGATCCACAGATTCTTCAGCTTCCAAATTTTTGTTTAACATTTACACAGAGGATTGAATTAGAGTTTAAACTTAGACAGTGCTGCTCTAAGAATAATTAGATTACAGCAAGAATTTCATTACTCATTTCTGAATTCGCATACTCTCTGATGCGATGATTTTATATTTGATTTAGTTTGATATTTTCCTTTCCTTTTGCAATCTCAGTTTTTCTTTTTTATTGCTATCATCTTCGTAAATTTTGCTTGATTATTTTCCTGGGGATATTTTGCTACCTCGTAAAAATCATTTCCAATTCACTATTACTTGTAATCAGTATTTAGTAACGTACAACTGTTTAAGTACTAATTAATAGGAAGATTAATTGATTTGGCATATTCAAGAATATGATTTGTCTTTTATGGTCAGAGTTCCTTTAGCCTGAATATTTTCAAATATATGAATTAAATATTCAGCTTATGGATATTTTTGTTTGATAATTAAAGTGGAGTTTAAATTGTTTTTGAAGACTGATAAAATATAGTAGTAATTAAGTCTATCATGCAAGTTTTCGAATTTTATTTCATTTCCTTTTTATAGATTCTATTGAAATCGGACAAAAGAAAAAATCGGAAATGGTAGTTCATACGGCACATTCTGATTTGCGTAAAACCGATATTGAAACGTTGAAAGATGAACTGCGTCGGAATCCACCATCAGCACACATATCAAATAACACTTTTCAGCAGGTACTAAAAATCTTTGTTCTACATCTTAAAAAAAATGCTTATAATGTGATTTGATTCTTGTCTTTTTTCTTACTTCAGGCTTTAGAACTATTTTTATAATGTGATTTGATTCTTGTCTTTTCTCTTACTTCAGGCTTTAGAACTATTTTTGAGATGGAATGTTTCCATTTTTCTTTATGGATTCTTTATGATTTGTTATTATTATTATCGTTAATATAATTATATATTTCTGAATTTGCAAATTATTAAAAATGGACGGGTCATTAGAGTATCTGCTGACATTAACAAAAGATCCGTCTAATAAATGTTCCCCAACCAGGTGTTTCTATTGAAGCCAGTACATGTTATATTTGGTAAATAAATTATCGTGATTAGTGATTTAGATATCGTTGATAGTTTTAGGATAATAGTAATTTTCATTCCTTTATTCAGGTTCCGGATATTAATCGATCATTGGCCTCACCATGTTCACCTCCCGATCAACGTAGGATACCTCAGTCAACGCTTGATAACAAGCTACTTCCAACTCCACCCGCCTATACACCTTCCCCATTAAATGCTGCTGCAGCAGCTGCTATTGCAACTGGAAATCTTCCGGCAGCTATTGCTGCTGCAGCTGCTGCACAAACTGCAAATCCATTTCTCCTTGCTGCAGCACTGGGATTACAGCAGCAACAAAATGCATCATCGCCACTTCCATGGATTAGTAATACACCGTCATTCACCGCAATGTTACCGTATCTTCAACATTTGCAGGCTCAGGTGCAGCAGCAAGCACAAGCACAGGTAATTATTGTACGATAGTGCTGTAGTTTTATTTCACTTGATCTATGATTTTATCATTTCGTTTCTCCAAATTCTTATCATATGAATGTTATCGTTTTCACCGCTTTAGGTAGCATTAGCACAGCAAATAGCAGTACAGCAAGCTGCAAATCTGCAACAACAATTCAAAACGGTTGCAGCAGCTGCAGCTGCAGCACATAATTCACTATTTACTCAACAACAGCAGCAACAACTGCAACAGCAACAACAACAACAACAGCAGCAGCAGCAGCAGCAGTCACAATGGTTATCTCCTCCACCATCTGTTCCTCCTCAAACATCCACTGTAAGGCAAACAACAACATGTCCATCACCGTTATTTCCAGCAGGTGCTGAATCGACGTCCTCTCTATTGGAGCTTACGGAATCAAGTCCACGACTTCATCCTGAACCACAACCACCTTCACCTCCACCATCATCTACTTCATCCTTTAACAGTGATGAGAAGCAGCAACATTTACAGCAACAACAGCAACAGCAACAGCAGCAGCAGCAGCAGCAGTTTCTGTTCGATGAAGATCTTATGATTGATTCGTTGATGGAGGAACGAAAAGATTTATCGGAAAAAGAAAGCATCGCTGTGGCTGTTTTAGCTGGTATGGCTGCATGCCAACGATAGATAGAATTGTATTTCATGCTTCATTTGTTATCATTTTTAACTATCCGAGATATCGATATAAATTGGCCACAAAACTATTTTAACACATTTAAAAATCAATTTTTGTATTTGGTGATTTTTTTTATCATTGAAATTTTATAAGGATATTACACAAGGCTAAAAATTTTTCCATAATTTCAAATGATATCAAATTTCAATGACGTTATTGAATTATTTTATGGGTCGTGTTGAAATTTCAGATATTATTAATTTTGAACTGTTTTCTTTTTCTCTATAAAAATATTTTTCAATTGTATTCCAGTCATCAATACTAAGGCTATACGCTTTTGTTTCTCAAATTCTCAATGTTAGCTGCTTCTGTATATAAAATCATTAAACAGGAAATATTATGAATTAAACATTAAACAGGAAATATTATGATATTAGGAATGAAAAAGTGATGAGTGAGAGTATATACTGATGATTGATGTATGTGTGTGTTTTTGATATAACACTTTTTTACTGTCTACCTTAGCTTTTTATTGTTTGATTGTTTTACTGATTGATCTTTAATATCAAGAAACGGTTTAATTACATTTTTCATTTTTTCGTTTTTGAATGAATTCTTGTTTCTCATCATTTTCTTTTTTCTCTTTTTGCTTCGTAGCATTTTAAATGCTTGAAAAAAAAAAATGGTGCATAAGCGGCAACGTCTGTACATATTATATTAGTAGCCGTTTTACGTTGGTTTCGGGTTTTTTCTCTCATTTTTTTTTTCTCTCTCGTTTTCTACTTTTATATTATCATTCATTTATTTTGCATTCATATACATTCATGATTGCACGATATGAAGGAATTATTTAGGGATTGAAAATAAAGGAAAAGGTAATAAAAATCCTAGATCAGATTATTATTGAATGAATGAATTTAGCAAATATTACGAATAATATTTTGTTGAGATATGATTGGCTAAAATTGTCATTTATACAGATTATAAATTGGAAAAAATGATTTTAAAAGTAGTTTTGAATTTTGATATTTGATTTGGTTTTTTCTTGCAATAGAAGAGGAAGAGGTATTATGAGATTGTGTTTAGGTGTTTTTTTTACCGCTTGAAAAATTCTGGATTTAAAGAGGGTAGAGGAGAGGAGGAATGAAAATTGGAAGTTTTTATTGTGATTTAATCTAAACAAGAGAAAGAGATAGAGGGATAGAGAGAGGGAAAGGTTATTGAAATAGATATTTTATCTCAGATTTATGCGGAAAAATGTCATTGTCATTTTCAATAATTGGAAAAAGAAGCAATTTAAAAAATTTGATAATTTGTGGGAACAAAATAATTTACGAAGTGCAAAAAGAGAAGAATAACAAAAGAGCTATTTCAGAGGATTGATGAGGGAATTTCATTTTTAAATTTATTTGTTAAAAAAAAAAGGAGTAAAAAAAATACGAAAGGACAAAATAAGAGCAGATATTGTTTTTTTATTACATTGTTTGATGCTTTTTTTCTTTGTTTTTTCTTTTGCTATATTTAGCAATTCATATATTTGAATGCGGAAAAAAGAGGAAAAAAAAAATTGTGAATTTAAATTTGTTGTAATGATGATTTCTCCATGTGACTGTTCTCTTTATTTTTTTTTCTGTTATATTTTTTTAATACGGTGTTCCAGATTTCTCCTTCTTTGTGGAATTTTTTTTTTCTTCGAAAATTTTGAACTGTTCAACTTTTTTTTTCTTCCGCAATTATGTGAAATATAAAATTTGAAAGTACTACTACATTTGTTATGTACATAACACATATATATTCATATATATATATAAAATACAGTAAAAGAAAAAACGAGAAAAATGATATATTTGAAATATTGATTGTTATATCAAAATGAGCAAAATATGTATTTAATGAAAAGTTCACGTGTTTTTTGCGTAGGTAATATTAGGAATACAAAAAGTTCACATGTTTTTTTGCATAAATAATATTAGGAAAATTCAATAGATGATATCTAGGATGTGATGAAATAATCTACATGATACTATTTATCATAGGATTTGATAAAATAATTGTTGGGAAAAAAAAAAAAGAACAATGAATGATCAATGAAATTAATTTTATGATGAAAGATTTTATCGAGAATTTTTTTCTTTGATCTCTAGTATTCCATTTTTGATTTTATTTATCATGATATTTCAAATATGAAATTGTAAAATTAATTGTCGATAAGTTATCATTTTTAATTTGATTAAAACTTATTTAATAAAGATTACAGCTACAGCGATTTATTTTATTGTGATAAATATAATGATAAAGATAGTGGTTATAGGTGATGAAATAAGAATAACGATAAAATATTGTTTCAAGAGTATATACATATGTATTGAAGTTTTGAAGTAGTATCAGAGGGGAGAGTAATCGTCAGTATCAGGAGAAAAGAGAAGCTGCTGTTAGTATCGGGAGATAGAGTAATCGTTTAGTACCAGGAGAAAGTAATCAGGATCCTACTTAAAGTACACTAATAATTGTTTCTGAGCGCAGTTTTTTTTTTTTTCTGGATAAGTAAGTACTTGCTTCCAAATAGCAATAACAGTTGTTCAGTATTTCACAATATTTAATGCCGGATTCATTATCCGGTTCGTTATTTCCGGTTTTCGTAAGCATCCATCTATCCATTTATTCTAATTTTTTCCAATTAAAATTTGTTAAGCATTCTAGCATTAGATGAAAGTTACAGATTATATATAAGGCATTAATTATCATATCATGAAATCAGCACTATTCATCAATAAACTCAGTTCTGTTAAAAAAAATAGGTGAATTAAAATATAATCTAAATTAATTAAACCATCAAGAAGTAGGATAAAGCTGTAATTATTGTTTAGTGATAATGATTAGTGATAATCATCATATCTTGATTAATTTGATAAAATTTCCTTTCCTGATTAATCTGATAAAATTTAGTAGGAATTTGTTAAATAAATTATCAATGGAAGAATTTTATAGTGATAATGAAAGGAGTAAAAAGAAACTGTAATCTATCTATCTCCCAAAAAGTATCTGATAACAGTATGAAAAGTGATAACGTCTGATAACAGTTTTTACTCTCGGAACATTCTATTCTACTTCCAGAGGTCAACGGTCATCCATTATCATATGGCTACAATAATACCAGGTGAAGCATCAGAAACCGATGATGATGAGAATGATTGTAATGAAAGTAGCAAAAAAGAAGATGCTAATTCGGTTCAACAAAATAATGAAGAATTGAGGTTTGGCATTTTTACTTTTCCACTTTTCTTCATAACTAACTAACTAACCTTTTAAAAAGGTTAAAAAAAGTGAAAGTTAAGATTTGTCTGTGATTTTGCTATGAAAAAAATCAAAAAATAAATTGATATAGGATATTAAATTAATCAATCATTTCAAGTTTATATTCAAAGCACTAAATTAGTTTTTAATTAATTTTTTAGGAAAAAAATTGGGAAATAAATTGGAAAAAAAATATTAAATTAACTATTTCAGGTCTATATTTAAAATAATAGATTTTTAATTATTAATAAAGTAAAGTTTTGAAAAGTTTTCTCATTTTATGTAAAATAGAAATAAAAATTTTTTAATTTTACATAATTAATTTATATATATAATTAAGTATATAGCAATAATTGAATAATCATAAAAAATATTTATATTTGTAAAAAATTTTATGTAATTTCACTATTAACTGATTTTATTATTTGTTGGATCATGGATTTTTAAACTGTTGAATTTAATATTATTCTATTAAAATATTTTTCATTAAAATTATAAAGTTAAAATTAAAGTTATGTTAAAGTTAATGTTATAATTCAAATATTATTTTATTAAATATCAATGATATGATAAGAATTAAAATTGTTAAGAATTAGTGTAATAATTTTTTTAACTGTAATTTTTTAATAGTTATAATTTTTGATAAAAATTTCATTTTCTAGGATGTGGAATTTAAATGAAGCACAACAACGATCATGGAGTTTACACGTTGATGAGAAATTGGAGGAACGTTGGCGATCACTTGGTTACAATACACTAAAGCTTGCTAAACGTCAATCACTTACGCAACGTAAACAATTTGAAAATTTAAAACAGAATTTATCCAATACACAATATGCTTTACAGGTATTATTTCAATTTATTTCAATGATATAATAAGATAATGATAAGATAGATAGATAAGGATTAAGTGGTTAATAAAATTTTGAAATGATATTAATCGTTTTCTTTTTTTGAAAATTTACAAATTATTGTTAAAGTAATACAAATTATTGTTAAGGTAATGTTAAAGTAATACAAATTATTGTCAAAGTAATAATTGAAATATTTTAATTGAAAGCTTTAACGAAGCTAAGTACTTTAAATAGTAAGCTAATTAAATATTAATGAAATATACAATTTACATAATGTCCTGAAACATTTACCTTAGGTCTCGATATTCCTTGTTATTATCAACTCTTGTTATATCTATATTATTATAATCATATCTTATCACTATATCATTATAAAATGAGCAAATTTCAGAAAAGAGAGAATTATAAAAAAAAGAAAAAAACAGAAATTTAATCGTCAATTTTCATGATGCTTTAAAATCGATATGAAATTTTGAAATTTAGCTAATGCTAGCAGTACCGTTATTATCATAAAATTTACAATTTACTAAAAAATCGAAAAATTTTATATTTTTTACTTTTTAAAAAAAATTTATCATTTTTATCAATTCAACTTTTCATTGTTTGCAACAATCATTTCTTATCATTTCCTAAAATATTACCTGTCTTTTCCATTATTTATACTTGCTTTTTTTTTCACCTGAAATGATTTTAAATTTCAAAATTTCACATTTTAAAATTAATCAGTTTTGTTTTATGATAGCATTACTTATATTTGAATATTTGTTGTTTCATTAAGATTAATAATTTTTAGATTTGTAATTGAAAATATTCTTATCACCGAATAGAATATTTCAGTAATAATTAAATATGAAATATGAATAGATTAATCATTTCGTATTAAATTATTATTTTATTTATTATTTAAGTTATTATTATATTACTTAAAGCATTTTAAAGTATTTTTTAAAGTTAAGAATCCAATTGTGATAAATTTTTGTTTTATATATAAACAAACATTTTAAAATCTTTTTCTAGCATGAATTATTATTGTTTATTCAATTTATTTGTTTATTTAATGAGGAGAGGAAGAAAAAAGCATGAGAGAAGAAGAAGCTCAAGTCTCAATTAGCTACCTCTTTTCTTCTTCTCTCTCTCTCTCTCTCTCTCTGTCTCTCTATGTCTTTCCTTCCCTTTCTCTCCATCATAATTATGCAACTGAAAAATTCTTTTGTTTTTTCATTATATTTATGGCTTTATTGAATCTGATAATTTTATAATGTTCAACTATTTTGTTGATAATAAACAATTTTGATGGCATTGATTGATTTGATATCATTGATTATCAATTTTTGATTATGAAACATCACAGATTTGATATCATTGATTATCAATTTTTGATTATGAAACATCACAACGTTAGTGATATTTGATAAAATGATAAGAAAAAAAAAATCTTTTCTCATTCATTATTTCCTCATAACTTTTCATTAATTTAATTTAATTTATTTTATTCTATTTATCATTTATTTAATTTATTAATTATCTGTTAATTATTTAATCTATTAATTATTAATCAAAATTTTTATTTATTTAAATTTCTTATTTCACTCAAATATCAATTATTTATTCGATGAAAGAAAAAAACAAAAACAATTCGCAGTTTGCATGAAATTTTATAAAATGCTATTTTTTTAAACTTCAATAATTCGTCGTTTTCTTTTTTTGCTATCAATCATGAATGAATGGAATAATTAATACATATAATAATTAATTAAACAATTAGTACGATAATTAATTAATGAATGATGATGAAAATGAGTTGAAAGAAGAAAATGAATTCTGTTAAATTGGATATTTCTGAGAGAAATGGAAATGTGAGTAAAATAAAAAAAAAAAAGCGTACGAGGGTGAAACAGATGTGTTGTTTCTTTCTATTTACATTTAAATCATTCATTCGTTTTTTTTTCTCTTCGTATAATTAATTTTGTTATTTATACAGCTAATTTAAAATTTTTCTTTAGCTAATTTTAATTTTACTAATTTACAAATTAATTTTGCTCTTTCCATGAGACTAAGAATAATATTAATTAAAGAATAATATTAAGTCTTATGGCAATTTTGCTATTTCCATAAGACTAAGAAAAATTATTGAATTCATTTTAATTCAATTCAATCTTATAAATATCTAACAATAATAATACTATCTGAGAAAAATTATTGGAAATCGATTTATTTGACACTATTCGTTTCATTTCAATTTTATAATTTTTAGTATAATTTAAAAAAGTTCAAAAGGTCCAAAAAAAAATTAAAAAGTAAAATATTTTTATATTTTGCTTTTCTCTCTTTTTTTCCGTTCAAGTTTTTTCTCGCTAAATTTTGAAAAATAGCGGAAAAATTTTTTACTGATAAAAGTTTTTTCTTGATAATTTTTTCATAGCTTTAATATCGTTTTTTATTTTATTGATTGGTTTTTATTAATTGTTATTGTTGATTACTATTAATTAATTATTGATTTTTATTATTTATTAACTATTAATTTTAGTATTAAGTATTTATTAATTAAGTATTTTGTAATTAAGTAAATTAAGTATTTGTTAAGTTTTAACTTTCTGAATTCATTCTGAACTAAGCTTCATCTAATTTAAAAATATACATAGCTTTTTGTTTAAATAAAAACGAAATGTTTTTCTATCGTATTCTTATTTTAATTTAAATTTTTAATTTTTAATTTTAATACCACATTCTTATTGATTCAATGCTATTCAACAAATTGTATAAGTTAATAAAATATATATATTTCCTTTTTTTGTTATCATTCAAAATTTTTCAAATAAAATTTTTATGAGAATTTGATTTTTGATTACCTCATTTAAATACTTGAATTTTCGAAAATTTAAATTCTAAAAATGAATCTTTACAAACTTGAAAGCGATCATTCTAATTCTTTTTTCATTTATTAAATATTATATTTTATATTTATTTATTAAGTACTATATTTAATATTTAAGTATTAAATATATTGAAATGCAATAAGATATATATCCTTTCATTGAGGCTATTCATCATTTCTTCAACTCTTCTCAACTTATCTGATCGGATCATTTTACATCAAATATAAAAGGTCAAAAGGTCAGATGTCGGATAATCCATTTTATTGAATAGGGAATTAATCTTTTAAAAATGAATATTGAATTATCTTCAATTTATGATAATTATCATTAGCATACTTCATATGATCAAGCAACATTTGTACCTCCGTAAATTTTTTCCTCTTTTACTGTATTATCCTCTCTCTCTCTCTCTCTCTCTCTCTCTCTCTCTCTCTTTCTCTCTCCTTTCTTCTCTCCTTTTTTACTTTTCATCGATTTACTAAATTTTTTTCATATTCTTCATTATTCATATAATTTTTTTTCTTGTCTTTTCTTAAATATAAGCTATTTTATTTTATTATTTTTTCCTTCTTTCTTTTCCCATCTCTCCCTTTCCCTCTCTCTCTCTCTCTCTCTCTCTCTCTCTTTAGGTATATTTTGTCTTTTATTTATTATCAATAATATCAAAAAAGAGAAAAAGGTTGAAAAGAAAATCTAAAAAGCATTCAGTCATTTTTTTTTCTTTATCGTTTGCAATAAATGGAGAGCTATTTTTATCCCTTTTCATTCTTCTGTGATATTTGCTCAGTCTTCCTCCCCGAGATTTCTCAGTGTTCAATCTTTTTGTTTTTCTCCACGATTTCTCAGCATCCAATCCTAATCCTTTTCTCCAAGATTTCTCAATCTCCAATCATAATTTTTCACTCTGAGGTTTTTAATCCTTTTCTGGAGGTTTCTCAATATCCAATCTTAATCCTACTCTCTGAGATTTCTCAATATCCAATCTTAATCCTTCTCTCCAGGATTTCTCAATGTCTAATCTTAATCCCACTCTTTGAGTTTTCTCAATGTTCATCGTTAATCCTTGTGTTCGAAATTTCTCAATGTTCAATTTTTGCTCCTCTCTTCAAAATTTCTCAAATTTCAATTTTAATTTTTCTCTTTCGGTTTCTTAAACTTCAACCTTAATCCCTATCTGTTCGAAATCTCTCAAAATTTAATCTCTAATCATTCTTTTCAAGATTTCTCAAATTTCAATCTTAATTCCTCTGTTCAAGATTTTTCCACATTTTCTTCGAGATTTCTCAATAATCCATCTTTGATTATTTATTCTGTTCTTAAATTTCTCAAATTTTAATCTTAACCTTTCTCTTCAAGATTTCTCATCTCATTCTTCAATCTTTGATCCATTTCCTCAAGATTTCTCAAAGTTCAAATTCTTAACCTTTCTTCTGGATAGTTTAAAATTTCATCTAAAAGAGTTACTTTATATTCCATTAATTTTCTGGAAAAGATTGAAACGAAGCAGAAATAGTCAGGAATAAAGTTGAGAGAAAGAAAAAAACAAAGAAGAAGAAGAAGAAGAGGAAAGAAGAAATGCTTTAGTAGCACTATTGAAAATGTAATATTAAGCTTGAGAGGTGTCATATTCCCTATGCTTATATCTGTTATCATAAAAAGTTTTAATTGATGGAATGCTAAATAAGCAATGCTATGACATTTCAGTATTCCCATGAGTCTGTTTTTTGAAATCCATGAAAGCATAATAACTATTGCTGAATGCTATGAGGAAACTTGCAATGTAATACTTATAAGTATAAGTTATATAAGTTTGTTTGTTTCTGGCTATATCATTAATCATTTCATTATTATCATTATTATTATTATTATAGGTGTAATTATCATGTTTTATCACTATCTTATCATCATTTTTATCATTATTATTCATCGTTATTATTATTTTTATAAGCTTCGAAGTTGTTATATTAAGTTGTAATTATGATGTTTTATCATTATCTTATCATCACTTTGTCATTATTATTCCTCGTTATTATTTCTTATCATCATAATTTTAGAAGTTTAGAGGTTGTTACGTTAAGTTATAATTGTAATGTTTCATCATTATCTTATCATCATTTTTATCACTATTATTTATCGTTATTATTTCTTATCATTTTATAAGTTATTATACTTCATTGTTATCATAAATCATATAACTTGCTAATATTGGGTTAACGGAAAATATTCCGATTTTGTTTTAATAATAAAAAATAGCTTAACTGATAATTTGCTATATTCATTTATCAATTATTACTATATTTTAGTGATAAACAAACGATGATAAGAGATGATAAGAATGATTTAAATGAAAAATTTATGCTTTCAGCAAATAGCAATTATTAAAAAGTGATACTTATTACTTATTGATTATTATTGATTATTGAAAAAAAGAGCAAAGAAATGAAATGATAAATTGATATGATAATTGAAATACAGGAGCAATTATTATCACTAGCAAGTTATCACTATGATTATTACTATTGATAGTACATCATAATTTAATTATCATGATTATACCTAATTGATAGTTGAAAAGTTTCGATTTCAGACTATTTCTTCAACTTTTCGTCAAGCTGCCGAAAATTTGGGACGCCTTGAGTGGAATTTATCATTATTACAAGAAGGTGCCAAATTAATACCCGACTTTTCGACTTTCTCAATCAATAGCAATTCTTCTAAGGAGTGATTCATGCTCATGTATTTTATGATAATTTTTGTTTTAAAAACAATTCCGGAAATTAACTCTTCCGAGATTTTCACTCTGTTTTCGTCAAATTTCTAAATAGCGATACGTAATAATGAAATGGATGATACGTTTTATCCTACCTTTTAAAAATACTTTGTAATTATTTATTGATTAGATAATAAAGAGATTAAAATTTCTCGAATACCTTTTTTCATGCTAAAACAATTTTTGAGTCCTTTTTTTACTTTATTTCATTTCATTTTATCAGCATTTCAATATTCAAATTAATTTGATAAAAATCAAGATTAAGCTGAGCTAATCAAATTAAGATTTTAGAAATTTGATAGATTTTAGAAGACAAAAGGAAAAAAGAAAATCTGAAATCATAAATGAAAATTTCATTTTGAAATCGTGATTATTAGCTTACATTTTAGCTGCTTGCTTAGAATTTATTTTCATTAATTAATGTTTATGAATTCAATGAGTAATAGAATTGCTTGATTCAATTATCAGTTATTTCTACATTTAATTCGTTCATAATTATATCGGTAATTATGAATAATTAAACCGTCTAAAAATACTTTTAACTTGATAATGAATTTTTTATTAGCAAACACTATGATTTTATTATTTTAAAAATCGTAAGATAATAATTCTTTATAAATATGAAATAATGATAATCAATAAGATAATAAATATGGAAAGTAATTAAAAATTATAGCATTAATTTATCACTTTATTTAGATAAAT
>JABVXU010000309.1:0-66903 GCA_013365365.1 Cruorifilaria tuberocauda
AAGTCTTCAAAAGGTTAACAAACTTTTCATCTATTTACAAGACAGTTCTTCACCTTGCAACTTTGGAAGCGTAAATTTCATCAAGATTAAATTAGAAGATGAATACGGTATAAATTCAAAGTGGAAAATATATAATAATTAAGAATAAAAAAAACCACACTACAAAACTGGTTGACAAATACACCACCTAACTGAATTGCTAAAACCGCCTTTTCGTTGCTTTTGATATTTTATTATTGTATTTGAGACAAAAGTTAGATCACAGTTTTTCAGTAATAAAACGTACCGGCAGCGCCATGGAGTGAGAGATCTGATTCAAACACTTTTCATGACTGGTGGGATTATGACGACAGTGAGAGAGGAAAAAGAGAATAAAATCATTAAAGTAAATTACAGGATCGAAGGCAAACTTCACATGTTATTATAAAGAATTAGAAAGCTTTTTTCATGTATTTCCAGTATTAAAAAGTGTTGCTTTATATCTACCTGGTCACTTCTCTGCAATATTTTGAAATGTGATTCGCTAAAAAATGTACGACATCAGCTTAACTTGAATTTATTCAAATTCACATAAGGATATACAAAACTTGAGATCGTAACAGTTATAATCACAAAAAATCGACAAATGATATAGCATCCCTTCATAATGTGTATAAGCCATTTAAACCAACTACTAAAAGACTGATTATTGTTTCAATATTAAGACTTGACGGAAAGAGCAACTATATCGGACGCAGCTTCGCAAAGAACGTTATTTATAAGCGTGATTAGATGCTTTTCCATACATGATTCAGTTTTTAGCACGGTAGCCGAAACTGCTATGCGTGAGGCGGCAATAGAGGAAATACGTATTAATAAATGAGCAACATCAGCTGATATTTGCGGAAAGAGTGACATCATACGACCCAGCGATGGTACAGCTTTTGATAACAAGAGTAAATTTTCATCGGTAGTCAGGGCACGTGATAACGTTGTTAACACATCCAGCAATAGTTCGACACGAATAAATGAAGATTCGATTTTGTACTAAAAGAAAAATTAACTAATCGTGATTATAGTTGCAGAGCAAAAATTTTGTGGAATGAATGACGCTGTTACGTTACTTTTTAATTTTTTCACTTGATATAACTGAGACAGTTGAAAAGTATCTCTTTGATTTATTCACAATGAAAATTGATAATGTGCAGAGAAAATTAGTAAAGAAACGTGAATCTGTATTTAAGCAGTTTAATTCCACAATACACTAGAATTATTATCCTCAATTCGAAATTTGTATTCTTAATAGTAACGCGAGTGCAAGTTGGACATGATGTAATAACAATTTTTTGCTTAGTCCTTTAGTATTAACCGCACCAAAATTCAGTTTTCATTAAACTTCAACTTAATCGTATCGATTTTAATCTATCCTTATATGAATGCTGATAAATTACAGTTGGTTAATAATATACATTACTTCTGTACTATTTGGCTATACTTATCAAATATAAATAAAAAGAAACTGGACCTCAACTCTTTCTTAATTTTATTCTGTAGTCAAATTAAACAAATGGAATTAAAATTTAGATTGTATTCAAAAACAAATGTACCTGCTGTGCCAATTCAGCAATAAGAACAATGGCAAACATACGCTTCGAAATATCCGCCAATGCTAGAATTTCATGCACAAACTCGAGGCAAATATGCATTGATGGTATTTCTCGAACAGCTAACGGAATTAGCTGCAGAGGATAACCCTAAAATTCAAAGGAATAAAATTTGAATTCTAGATTTCCAATCTTTCCGAATTAAATTACTCACTCGTTACCCAGAGAACAAAAATGTAGATCTCACTATGTCAAGTTGAAATGAAAAAAAGTATTGATAAAATTTGAGAAATAAAAGCCTTCACAATAAAATAAAATAAAAGCTATTCCTCGAATATCAATTCTTAAATATTCAGGCAAGAACAATGAAGCAATAAATGTACTATTAAAAAGATAAAAGATGAAATGTTTAGCCATATTCATAATTTTTACAATTTGCATGTATTCTTAAATGCAATCTTTTCTTTTACCTTAATTATACATAACGTATAATGTCCATAATAAAAAAAAGCTTATAGCGAAAGAAGTTTTCAGAGTTTTCACTGTGAATAATGCAGACCAATCAACACCTGGAAGTGAACTAATTTGGAGAGAACGGGATCGGCAATAAACATCTGATGGATATATGCGCAGCAAAGGCGATGAACAGTAATATTCTTGAAACGTCCACATATCTCTAATAAAATCTGTACAACTGCTGAATCTTGCGCTCCGATTAATGAGCGCGTTAGCTCTTCACGTTCCACTCGCTGCTCATCTCTACAAAGTGTAATAAATGATTTGATTCTTTTTAGAAAATAAAACAATCTGATAATCATGAATTTGTCATTGAGGTAAGAACAAAGAGCTAATATTTATCCTGATACCTTCCGCCCTGATTAAATTGCAGCTTTTGTAACAAGAACGCGCGGCTTGCAGATAAATAAAACGAAAGAATATGTAAATAACACGGAAACAGGATATCGTTTTCGAATAATCGTTCATCACATCGAAATAAAAACAACGGTTGCTCGATCAGCAAATCATGCTTCAGCTCATCAGTAGACCAAGCACAAATTGTAGCCTGAAATTCCAACTAAGAAACTTTAGAAAATTAAAACAGCTAAAAGAGGGCAGACAAGACAATATCCAATATTAAGGCACTGTACCATCCTTTACTGCAGACCGCTTCGTTTAAGTTTCGTACAAGTTATTTCAGATATGATCATATGTTGGAAAATATCATATATATAAATATATTATTCAACAATATAAAATCACCTAACAAAAGTGTAAGATACCATCCTTAAACCAATATCTCCGGCAAAAAACATTAAAAGCAACAAAGGACACTTCCAGTCTGCACGACTAAATTAGTAAAAACTTAAAAATATTATGAGTGAAATACTTAATAGTTACTCATATTATCAGTTTTGAATAACAAACTTCACAAAGTGATCGCGGAACGATATTTTCCAGACGTTTCCAGATTGCTACGGCTCCATTTACGAAAGACACTGGCGTAGACGGATTTAAGGCTATAACCATAGCACGCACAATAGCATCCATCGCTTGCACTTGTTTGCGCAGTGTACTTTTTTGCAACAAACGTATCAAACGCATGGAATTTGAAGGATTTTCATCAATTTCATCAAAGGCTTTCAATAATAAGCTTGTTGAAAATGGAATTCCTCTGCAACAATCAACCTTTTCATGAAAAACAATTTCAAGATGGATAACTTCAATCCCTATAAATTAATTTTTAGATGTTTGAAGTAATGGAAATAAATATATATTTAATATAAATAAAAATATAATCTTCCAAGTTTTTTTATCTACAGATATCTACTTTTTTACCTGTCATACCTATGACAGATGAAAATAACTGAGAGAGTGGAATTCATTGGCAATATATATTTTCTGCAAAATGAGCCTATTGAAAATATTGGTTTCTACGATTTATTCTATCACCGATTACCATGTCTGATTTTCGGGAAATGTTGTTTTATTACTTTCAACATAACTTTGTAAATTCTTCATTGATTGCTTTCAAATTTTTACCCAACGTTGCATTCGAATAGGCACATATTTTTACATATGAATTTACTTTTTTAAACTCTTCCATAGAATAAACATATTTATTGCAAAATGATGAACAAAAAACAAAGATATTTGCCGCTTAGACCTCCGGTTATCAGGAAAGGGCCATAAAGTGAGTAGGCCAGATGAATAAAAATAAATCTCACCGAGCGATAGTTTTCATTTCAGGATTCTTCAATTCATTATCTACACACAACAGTAGTGAATCAACCGTTGGAAGCATATATGGATAATACAGGCCACATAAATAAACTAATGGCGACCGAATAGCGGGAAAATGTTCCGGTCGGGTTTCAACAACATTCAGCAGAAATCGCACCGGTATAACTTCTTCGACTTTGACACTATAGTGGTTTCACGGTTTGAAATTGGCAAAAGTTAATTTGAAATTTACTATACAAATTTACACTAGATAGATGTTGGTACACTAAATTTTACTTTCATTTGGAATAAGAAAAATATTAACAGAATAATGAAAGAGATAAGAAAAAAAACCTATAGAAGTGTTGAACGGTTCTCTTCTGAGCGTGGCTTTCAAAACTTTTTCGATAACAGAGAAGGAAAAAAAACGTAAGTAAGCGTGGCACCATCTTATTTTCATCCATGACTTCGCCATTAAATATGTCCTAAAAAATGTAATTGGATGCGTGATGAAAATTTATTTAAATAATAAATATTATGTCTGGTAGCAAAAGTTACATAATGCTTACCAATAATCGCTTTATAAAAGATGATATTGATTTAAAAATAAAATTTAGAAGTAGTTTTAAGATTTTACTTCCAAAGGAAAAATCTATAATCGACACCACCTCACACGAAATTATATGATACTGTTATAAGCCATTAATTAAAATGTTCTAAACTGAAATATTGGTTATTAGGCCTGACTATATTGCGTAATGAAGCTTAAATATAAAAAATTAGAACATATGATGAATGACTGAAGATATACTTGGGAAAAAGGGTTCATTTTGAGAGACGTGAAAAATGTTGAACTTTATATAAGAATATCAGATGAAAATGTATTGAATAAAACTAAATTCTTAAATGTTTTAAAGTTCCAGTAAATTTTGCATCTCCGTTATACCTCATTATTTTTATTTCATTCTAAAAAGAGATATAATTCTCAGCACTAACACTAACCAACACGAATTCTTCTGACAATGGACAATTAGCAGAACCGAATTCACTGGCAGCAAAACAGCTTGATGCATATGAGTCCAGCAAATCTGTTACCACAGGATGTAACGGTGTTGCACAGTTTGTTATCTGTGCTTTGATCCAATCCTGCAAATTAAAAAAAAAATGTATCATTCTTTTTGAATATTGAATGTATTTGGAATTGATTCAGTATTCAGCATCTAATAGATGAACTTGACAAAATTTTTAACATATGACAACTGAAAATAAAAAACAAGATAATGATGAAACTAGAATTCAATTTAAAATCAAAACAACAAAAATTGAAAGAAGCTTTTTCTGAAAGAATTTTATAAAAATTAGATGGATTCGAGAAAAGATATTTAAATATTATCTTCTACTTTAAATATAGTAGAGCAGTTCTATTTTCTGCGAAAAGCAATATTTCATTTCTATTTCAGGATATCAAAATAGAACAATTTATAATTCTAACATTTCAGCAAAAATCATTTTTAAATCTTGAAAATCCAAAATAGATTGAATTCCCAGCACTATAAAATTGTTATCAAAAACAGCAGATGCACAATACTCTTATTTAGCTATTTCAAGAATTAATAAATTATAATAAAGAACGGATAGAAGAGCGATTTCATAAGCAAACCTCTAAAGCTACTTCCATAATCAGTAAAATCGTTCTAGAAACAAACCTGGATAGAGACGGAGTGTTTTGAAAATGAATTTGTTGAAAGTAGTTGGGTAATACAATGAGCTGGAAGAAATCCTTGGTGGTGAGAATTAAGGAAAGGAGTGACAGGCATTTGCGAAGCCCGTTCTGCTATATCACGCTCAGTCATAGCATGTCGCAGAAATAAATTTTTCAGTGTTGTAAGGTTTCTAACATTTACAGTAACCTGAAAGTTCTGTTAAAAAACGATGCTGGTATAAAAATTACTACACTCTAACGGGAAAAAACTGACGATTCAGAACATATTAAAGTAATACAGTTCAAAAAAAACTGTGCTTAGTGGCATTAAAAATAAAAACTTCCTACTTTTAGTATCTATTTAGTTTCCACGTTAAAGGAAAAACAAAAATGCAATGTTAGATCATTATTTTTCATCTTCTCCTGGCATAAGAATCAAAATAATTCAGTGGCTAACTGCATAGAAAACTAAAGCAATGCAATCATAAAATTTATCAAAAGTTCATAATGTCTAGAGTGGCACCTTAAAAGCAAGAACACTAGAAATAAGAGCAGCAAGTTGTTCACTTTGCCCAGCATGTAAATGAATTGACAGCAAAATAAAAAACTGCTGCAGAGTTGGAGAAGCATTAGATGCAGCTCGCTGCTTCAGCCAATCCAAAAATGCTATGATTGAAGCTTCCACTTCCTTTTCATCACCGAGATGCAACCTTGAAACAATTAAAGATAAAAATAATGATAAATTCATAATTTCACAATTGACTTACCTTTTCCTTACATGATAATTCTAAAAACTCCTATAGTTCGCAAACAATATTTACATTAATAAAATTTTTTTTACATGAGATATATTTAATATTTTGACAACAATTATGAACTCATTGCTCAAATTTTAATCGGAAATTCAAAATAAGTGATATGATATTTCGATGAAATCACAGTCGATTAGAAACATGTCGTTCAGCGAATACCCTAAGAATACCGGATATCCATTCATCACGTAATACATTTAAATTTTTTTTCCTTCTGAATATTACGGAGTATGTATAATGAAAGTAAATGAAACGTAAGAAAAGCGCGAAATCTAAGAATATTTACGGTATTAATTGCGGACAACTAATGATAACAGATAATGCGGTCATTATAAAACGATCGTCGTTCAAATCCGTTCGAGTAAGAAATAGCAACCAAGAATTTGTTTCATCATAACTCAAACGCATACCAGCGTTAATGCGAAGAACTGCTAATAGCTGAGCTAAGGTAGCTTCAGTACCATCATTCTTCGTACTGAAATAATCAAAATTGAATTTTCCCGATTTTGATATTTGTCGAAAATTCTTTCTTACTTTAGAATAATTCGAAACCTTTCTCTAGAGATTTGAGGACAAAACTTTACGATAATTACTGAAACCATGTGAAACACTTCTCATGCAAAAATTTCGTGCAGACAAAACTTTCCAGTTGTTCACTGTATTCCCAAAAGGAAGAATCCCAGAAAGAGAGAATAGCAAGAGACAGATTACTAAAAAAAGATTTACAAATCAATAGTAAACCAAACCATTTCATTCGCCGGCTGAATGTACGCAAGGTGAATTCCAAAAGCTATTGGGAAATATACTTCATAAGAAATTAAAAATATTGAAAATGTCGTAACCTCGACGAAAACGCCCTTATAGCCTCGGAAATACGATCGCGTAGAAGTTTCACAGCCGGTTTATCGGATGAACGATGGATGAAGAGAGCTAATGAACGTTTGTTCAACAAGGCGCAAAGTAAGTTGTTTATCAACTGAGTGCTATTCAAGCAAACACATATTAACATCAATGCTAAACTATTGCCAGTTGAGGTGTTTGCATCCAACAACTGAGAGATACTTGGTTCGACAAGATATGGATCTATAGAGAGCAACTGAAATGTACGATTTCAAAACTTGAAATTTAAAGATATACACGAGCGGTTTTATAAATTGATTCAGAAATCACTGACTGAACCTTGAACATCTGATTAAATTTTTACGGAATTTAAAAAAAGAATGGGAAGAAAAGGCAAGGAAGATTTCATTATATCTAACAAACCTTCAATAATAAGTTACTTCTGTTTTTGCTGATAATGTTATCATCGTCTACCAACTGAACCCTTAATAGGTAATCAACAGCGGATTCCAATGAATCGCCAACATTACATATCAGCTATAAAAAGAAAATGAATTCCACTAATTATTACTGCACTTTGTTGATTATTAAAACCAATTGCATCTTCTGATAACTAAAACCGTACATTAGATATGACAGATTTATGATTACTGCATGATTAACATGCAATTTCTAATGTTTACCATAGTAATCACAGTTACGGCATTAGGTACTGCCAACAAAGGATGAATTATTAAAGTTGGATCGAAACGGCTTGGCATGTACAAGGCACATACAGTCATCGCACATATGACTTCTTCTAGTGTCGATTCCTGTTCAAAGATATCCAGATTCGTTGCATTATCCATATTTCTTGCAACTAAAAGATACTTTTAGTTTACAGAATATCTGGGATCTAGATTGTCTAAATAGTCTGGATAGATTTTTGATGCTCATATGGATTCTAAACTTTCTTGGTGACTAAAAGCAAAGTTTGGTAAGGCAATATTTTAAAGCATTAAAGTACTAAAAATATTATTTAAACACGACTAGTATGTAAGTAGTCCGCTTGCCTTGCGAAATATAACTAATGTTTCAATATTCCATTTTAATAAATAGGTTAAGATTAGAGGACGGAAACTGAGAAAAATTCCAACGTTGATCCAGTAGAAATGCGACAATCCTGAGTTTTATTTGTGGCGATGCGGTTTCAAATGGTATTTTACGAATACTCTCAATATCCTCCATCGTTGCTTTGTTCAAATCATTCTCCACACTCAAAACGTCCGAACTAAGAATTTGAAACAACGAGTTACATTGGGGAAATTCGAGTAGACGGCATCGAAGTTGATCCTTTAAAAAATTTCGAAAAATACATCACTGAGTGATAATGACTTAATCTCAGTTATATTAATTAAGACTTCTACAATAAAAGTAAAAAAAATTATCACAGGGGTACAGCCTAAAATTTTTCCTTTATTGCCTCGTAATTTTTTTTGCTCACAACTTGTCTAATTAATGTATTTATTACTAAGTAATAGATTTAAAATCCTTATTTCCGAACTTTCAAACTTCAAATGAAGAAAAAGGTCCTTCTAGAAGCAAAAACTTAAAAAAATAGAAGAGATAAAAGCCAACATATTTTTAGAAAAAATTTGTTTTTAAGAAATGTCTGAATTTCTCAAACAATGAAAATTGCAGGATTATTAATAAGAAAAATATCGGCTATAAAACAAAAAAAAATGACATTCTGAAATTCTGAAAGAAACAAACTAACCAAAGAATCATCCGAAGAAATGCAAGTTGATGAAAACGAGCAAAGTAAAAGGGATGGAAGGAATGGTTGGATTTGTTCAGAATCGAATGAATCGATATTATCAAGAAAAGTACCGTTCTTCAAAGCAGTATATACCGGTTGTGGTGTTTGGCCTGATACCATTTCCAGTCTGTAATCTTCGCTATTGGCAAGTGACTAGCCAAACATGGAAAACAGGATAAGTAACTTCGATAGTATTATGAAAGCCAGAACGTATCTAACTGCTTGCCCATTAATACCGAAAGAGCTAACGGAGAAGCAATTTGAAAGCCAAAGTGTGTAGGGGTGAGGTTGGGTTTTTTATAAGTATTAGGTGGTGTGTGATTACATTTGTTCCGTCTCCAACTTTTTTTAGGAAAATGAAATACTTGTGTGCGAGCTGAATAATTCACTTGTCGTGAATTGTTTCGTCATTGCAATTCGATATTATCCTCACAAATGGCTGAATTGAAACAAGATTTCTTAGAAGTGTATCATCATAGATTTTCTTTCTATTTTATTTTATGCTATTGGTGCAGTTGATAACAATATCAATGTCATCATGAATTCTTATTTATATTCACCAATTGCGAAAAAAGCATTTCCCTGTCAAGGATCTATTAATGTCGCGGAAAATTACGTTTCACTGGATAACAATTCATTTCTCGATACTACCGCTTCACCAATCTGTCTAATTGGAGATTATGAAAAATCACAAAAAATTTCTAGAATTTCAATGGATGCTACCGCTGAACAAGAAAACTTCCAATCACTATTGGAAATAGGTCCGAAAGGAAGCAGAAATTCATCTGATATTTTCGATGCAATTGATGACATTCCGGAAACACCAGAATCTGTGAAAACCATCGATCTTACAACACCGAAAAAGATCACCTCTTCATCTCTTCTTCCCAGATCACCTCTTCTTCCCACTCAACCACTACCGATGACGTGTTCAGCTTCTGTGCAGCAACGTTCGAGAGTCCGCTGTAACGGGACCTTAGATTGCTGGCTCAAGAGGTTCGATCCATCACCGAAACCAAAACCAAAATCAGTTAATGCGGATGAACATCCCCTTTGGTCGAACATTGATCCAGATATTTCTCCACTGGATTCCGTAATCAAAACAAATAAAAAATGCAATGTGAATGGCTTATACTTGTCGCAAATTTCACCGAAATTTTCCAGAGACTCTACTGAGATTCGACCGACCTTTATGAGCTCTAATTCGAACGAGTTAAAGAGGCTAAGAGCGAACGCTACTACATTATGTAGAGGTGAAAATTTGTCAGAATCTCTGCAAATTTCAAGACTGGTGTCTTCACAAGCAAATAAGAAACAGATGTCTAAAAAAGCTACGAAACTACGAAATTCTTTATCAAAGTCAGCTACTAATGAAGATGAACTGGATGTTATTTCTCCTCTCTCCGATGATTCATCTCTCCCGCTTACTCCTTCCCCTCCTGACACGTTAACGAAATCAGAAATACTGAAGCAAGTGTCACTTGCAACTTTACTGAATCGAAGTGACGTGGCTGAGTATTGTCCTGTTATGGAATCGCAGCATACACGCTCGTTGATGAGAGCAATATCTTCACCAAAATTTTGTCGAAATAACCGAAAATATGTAAACAATGAACTGACTTCAAGATTTAACGATGATGGTAAAGTTCGACGAAAAAAGGCTGAACGACAATTATTGCACGGTTTCGATTGTCGATGTTGTGTGGATTATTACGAAGCCTTGAGATTAAATCAAGAAGAACATTGTAAAAGGATTGATCAGGTAGTCAAAATTTATTTAACGTAATCACTGCTTCATATTTCGGTGGGTATTATTGGGTACCAATTTGGATCATTCAATTCTTGACAAAGAAAAGGGATGATTAGAAACAAATTTTGATTTTTCAATTTACCCATACTCTTTCTAGGTTAGTAAACATAGAAATATCGAAAGGGAACCATCTACTCCCGAATATTACTGGGAGATTGGGATGCCAAATAGAGAAGAGCAGCGTCGACGTGGACAAGTTATTGAAAGTAATTCACCAATTGCTCTTAAAACACGTTATCCGGAATACAAACCAAAGAGATGTGCTCGGCGGAGACTTTTCATTTAATATTAAACTATTTAATTTTGTTTTATTGACATTTTTTGCATTACTAGTACCTTGTACAGTGAATAGTTATTTGCAGTTGGTTAGACTGTATAAGCAGAATGTTCACTGTAAGGAGTGGTTTTGTGGTTGTTAATGTGAAAATATATGGATTAGTTTAATATGTATGCATTCTCTGATGACATGAAAGCAATTAAAGTTTGAAAATATTCAGGGGAATAAGTTTAACAACTTCCCTATTAATTTCCCCAAATGATTATTGCAAATTGTTTATATTTCTACATTTAAATGCTTTTTATTATTATATTATATTATATTATATTCCTCTGTAATACATCTCAGGAATAGTTTTTAAAAAACCTAAAAATCTCATTGATTGATTTGATTGGATATTGTTTGTCTCATGGTTCATAAGTCTCTACTTTTTTTTCCACTGATTCATTATCACCTTTTCTATTTATTCGAGATGTCTGGGGAGATTATTATTTATTACATCAAATTGAGTAGAAAATAGTACGGATCAATATTTGAAATAAACTTACGTAGAGCTTAAGGAATACGTCCAGTTCTCACCTATGTTATTTTCTGAGTGAAAAAATATCTTTAATAAAATTCATCTATTGATAAATTTTCCAGTTACGAGAATCGCGGATTAGAAATCCAGATTGTGAAAATCCGAACTTCTTTTAATTCAAATTTTTTTGCAGCTCTTTGTTAAAAGTTAATCATAGCTGTGTTTTGAATTGGATTTTGTTAAATATTGCTCATTTATTTAGAGCGACGTTTATTGAAAATTGTTTTTTATACGATTTGCTTAATTTGTATTTACTTGTCTTTATTTCTCTGCTATTTGGTTTACGCGTTCATGCGATGTTATGTTATATATTATTTTTCTTTTCTTATGTGCAAATCTTTTAAAAATTTGAATTTCAATTATTTATGAGTTTTTCTGTCCAAATGTATTTCAAGTTTTGCATATTTTACTTCTCATCAGTCATTTCGAATAAGTATAATGATTCATATGATCAAAATTTTAAAGTTAGTATTTTAAAAACTGAAAAAGCCATTGAGAATGAGTATGTGATTGTTTGCGGTCCTGCTTTTAAGTTTTAGCTTGAGTAGTTTATTAATTATAAATAACGCGACTGAAAAAATCAAAATTTGGATTAGATTTATTATTACTACTATCGCTTGGTAATTTTAGGTTTCGAGGGCTGAATGGGTGATTTTGTTATGAACAAATTCGAAGAAGAGCTTGCCAAATATAAGCAATTTGAGAAAGGTTAGTACTCTCGTCAATTTATTTTATTAGCTTATCATCTATTCTCTTTTTTAATCAAAAATTTTATTACTGGAAACGAAGGAAATACCGACGTGTTAAATGTAATCTGAGAATTTTAGGATGATGTGGGAAATCCCATTTTTTGATAGGCAAGAAATGTAGCAAATAAGGTGCTTTGGGAAATGAAGCCATTTGTGTAATTTAAGTAATGTCGGTATGTTTATCGCTGTTAGATTTGCAAATCGTGATGTTTCACGCTGTTTTGATACGCATTATTTAACATTATTTTTCTATTTGTTGTTATAGATCGCGAAAAAAATATTCATAATCGACAGCAACTTGAGGGGCAATTAACGGAAAATAATCTTGTGAAAACCGTAACATTTCGTTTCTTCTTCATTTTTTGTCATTAATTAACTTTAGTTTCTTGTAAATTTTTAATATACCTGTCAGCATTATCAGCAGCTTACGAACGTTTGAATTGAATTATCATTGTATTTTTTTTGAAAAGAGATGGAGGAAGAAAGAGAGGGAATGTCTATGTCATATATTATGATGTCTACCTTAACAATTGACGTGATTTCTTCCTTTTTTAGTAAGCAAAATTTTACCATGTTCATTGCTTCAACGTGTATTTGTTTTCTAGTTCCTTGATACCATCCATCTAATTCATGGTTTTATTCTTATAACCATTAACAAAAGGGATTAATGAAGATAAAATAAAAAATTGCTGAAATGGAAGAATTTAAGCATTACTAAGGAAACCGATTTTACGAGACTCGAAACTAATCTCAAGAATATAATTATTCTGTAATTCATATATTTCAGGAGCTCGATCTTCTGGAAGATGATGCAACAGTTTATAAATTAATTGGACCAGTGTTAATTAAGCAAGATCTTACCGAAGCAAAACAAAATGTTGAAAAACGAATAGATTATATTACAGCTGAAATGTAAGTTTCTTTTTATTTCCATCATCATAATTTGCTGTAATAAATCTTAAGAAGGGGAAGCAATAGTGTTCATTTTGTACATCCCATATATTAAGTTATGAAAAATAAAAGATAACAGATCGATAAATGTTTGAAGTTTGATGTTCAGTTGATTAAAATTTCAAATTCTAATTTGAATTTGATGTTTTCTGGATGGAATAGAATATTTTCAGTATTGACTGAAAAGCACCAAATGTATGTTTGAAGTCAGAAAAACTCTTTCTCATACACTCATAGAGCCAGATAAAACGTTTCGCAAATTTTTTGTATTGGAGCGGTGTTGGAATATTTAGTATAGATTTAAAGTTTTATATGAAATTTGTACAAGTCGATTAAAAATTTTGTGATATTTATTCCTGCTAATGACGCAGATCTAATGCTTGATCTCCATTTGACTTAATATTGAAAAAATTGGAAAATTTATAGAAAGCGGTTAGAGGAAACCATAGCAGACGCTGCAACGAAGCAGGAAAATCAAAAACGAACAGTGATGAGGTTACAAAACGCAGTTACCCAGCGATTCCGGACGAAATGATTGCGAAGTATTTGAAAAATGGTTTTTATTCAGTGTGTATTACTGTTTTTGCTTATATTGTAAAATTCTGCCTTTAATGAGAAATTTGAATTGATATGGGAAAATTCTTTTAGAAAAGCAAGAATTAAAAGTCTAGAAATTGATATCTTAATACGTAATTGTAACGCAGATTGTCTGTAATGCGTATTGAGTCGTGTGGAATTTTATGTCTGAAATCCTTTTATGTAGGAATGATTAAAATTGAAATTTATGTTGAAGCTGTAATGCATAAATGACGAAAATTTTTTTATAAACACCTAACATTAACCAAATTTTGCCTAGATGCGCATTTGCCCAGTGCATAATACAAACTGCAGAAGCAAAGCAGTATCATTTAGATATCATCTTAAGAAATAGTTATCCAAGTAATTCTTCATGCTTCGGCGTTCTTCAATTCAGTTTGTTTTGTCTGCGTTCTATCCTATAATTAGTTGCAGAAAAAAGTATTAAACGATATTTTTTAAAAATTCCGTAAAACGAAAGGTAACAACATATAAAGATTTAATAATTATTGTGATCAACTCCTACATTGTAGTAAATTTATATTAATAAATTTGTATTGCTTTCTTTTTCTTCATGAAATAATCATTGCTTCCCCGTTGCTCTGTCCTTTCTACAAAGTTTCAATAACTGTCGAACTTATTTTTATTGTTTTATTATTTTTTGCAAACTTAATTTGAATGGTATAAGAATATAGAAGCAGGCGGCAATACAAGAGTAGGATAGTTCTGGATATATTTTATTTCCAGAAGTCACCGATTTTCCTGAAAAAATGGAATCGATTTACGGTGTTAGAGATGTTTTTGACATTGTATGGATTTCTTTTTGTATTTTCCACTACGTACAAATAGACAATTTTTAGTTCATTTTTGCGGATTTAATTCTTCAAATTCAGAGGGAAATTTCTTCGCATACATTTGGATTTGGAATTTAAGTTATCTTCAATTATCTGGGAAGATTTTCCATTTAGATCTTTCAATGTTACAAATTTTCTCCCAGAATTGTTTTAATCATTGCCTGCTACAAAGGAATTGTTTTTTGCCTAAAATTCAACTGAAATTCTTCTATAGTTATACTTTAAATATATTTATGCATTTAAATATTTAAAAAGTTTACATTTAAATATAACTTATATGATTATAAAAATGCGTTAATCAGGTAAATAGTTAAGGTTCTTGTTAGGCGGAGTGTTAGTATCGGAATTGATGCTGAAAGTAATAGGCTATATTCTTTATGTAAGGTAGTTTTTTGAAGTGCAACCATAAAAGTAGAAGTTGATGCTGAAAATAAAGTTTTTACCCACTTCCGATTGCATCCTTTCTGATGTATTACAGCTTTTGTATTGACTCCCGGATGATCCTGATATAGAAGGATTGTCTTCTATCGGATGATGAGATTTAACTGCTTGCATTGTTGGCATGGTACTCGATTTTCTGATTGATGGTGCAGTATGCAGTTGTTTCGCTAGCATTATTATCCTCGCATTGGTTGGTGTCTGAGTTAATTGTTGAAGTCGGATATTTGGTGCTGTTTTCCATAGTGGTTTATTCTTTCCTGTACCGGCTTCATGCCTAATACCGGGACTTCCTTCTCGTGTATTTGCTGTGTCTGTCGCACCATGCTGTTTTTTTGGACTGTTAGCATTCGGTTCGCCATCAACCCTAAGAGTTTGCGTTGATGATTCAGAATATCGACTTGGTTGAGTTATTTGTGAGCGGACTGATACAAGTTTCGATTTCGGTTTTGAGTCTTCCACTTCCCTTTTCCGGTTTTTTTTCTCTTCTAATTGAGTATTTTGTCTTTTCCACTGCTTTACTATTTCTTTTTCCCCGTTTTCAATGATCGACTGTCTGGAGTCATTCTCCTGTTCGTTCGTCTCATCATCCTCATCCGCCCCATTTTCTTTCATCATTTCACCACTTTCAGTTTTAATTCCTACTGTTATATCCGTCTTAAGACGTAAATATGGATTTGGAACTTTTTCCGGCCCCTATTAACTGCGTAGTATACGTGATATATCGAAGTATGGGAGCTGATTTTGATAAGAAAATAAAAATTCATTATTTTATTGTTCAGTAATTAAACTTAGCTTTATAATTCAAAAAGGGAGAAAAACTAGCTCTAATGCTCATAACGAGAAGCTACTTTAACTATTTCTTAAACTCAAACAATTAACTTAGAAAAAAGAAATGGTAGGAATTGTTTTGGAAATCGAATAACATTCTACCTTGTCCATAGCTTTTAACAATTATTTCAACATTTTCTCCAATGTTATAGGCCTAAAACGGAAAGATTAGATTTCGGCGGCTCTATTTCGAAAGTAGAGAAAGATTCCGGAACATATTATACCATATTCTTACCTCTAATAAGCATAAATTGTGGTAAGATATTACAGAATCTCGGCAAAATATTTCTTTGGAATTGACGGAAAAGAAATCATAGTAGTGTAGAAAACATACGACGTTAAGATTTTCGTCGAATCGAACATGGTCCTTCATATTACTTCCAGATGGCTTTGCATTTGTAAGCTCGTGCTTCTAAATATAGATGAACGAGCATTTAACTGAAACCATCAGTTAAGAGAAATATTTTGGAAGGTAATATTATTGATCAACACTAACAAAAATATGTAATTTAGGACACTCAATAATAAGTGGTCCTTTGAACTGAAATGCTGAAGCGTCGAACAGCTCTGGCAAATATTTTCCTTGTTCTTCTGGTGGTGGCTCTGCTCGTTTACAGTTCTCAATTAAGCTTTTCGGTAGTTCATCTTCCATTGTTGCTATTCAATGGTGTTATTAGTTTTAGATTTATATATAGTTACAAATTACTTAACCAGGTCTTAGCATACGTCTAGGTCCTGATATCAAGTCTTATTTACTTGTTTTAGTTAGCTGTATTCAAATAATGTCTTTTTTATCGATAAGTATTAATCAGATGAAATGATATCAATTTTATATCGGAAAGTTCAGCGCAATATTTTCCAGAAATCAAGCAGTACGATTAAATAATAGGATTCTGAATGATTTTAACAAAGATTTCCTTTAGATTTTCCAGTTAAATTATCGATGAATACCAACCATTCTTTTGGCAACAGCAATACATAACAATAATAATAAAGACAGAGGTAAGAATAATCAAAATGGGTACACCTATAACTAGAGCTATAATGATTATCAGCATTGTTCTTCCACTTCTGAAAAATTTGTTAGAGCTAAAATTCTTTTTATTTATACGTAGCATTAGCAAATTATGAAAATACTTCTTTGATTTCTTGTCATCTTAAAAAAATGAGCATACTATAGGAAATTTCGTAAAGTTTTCAAGAATAACATATTATTAGAGAGTTTGGAAAATTTTGATCAAGCATTGTTTTAATAATTATGGTCACTTAATGTAACCTCTGATTATTTGTTTCAGTTTGCTAAGCAACAATTTCGGTCCTCCAATTTGCATTAGATATTATTTTAACTTCTTTGTTAGGAGCTTATCTATCTAATGATACTAAAAATAAATAATTTCGCCAATTCTTCTATAAATTTCGGAAATTGGCTTGATATGCTTAAATTTTTTTCATTCTTATAATCTTGAAGCAATTTTTCACCTTTCCTAATATAATTCATTGCAAAATCCATCTTTATTTTGAAATATTTGCTGGGATTTCAAAAAATGGAAATTATCAGAAGACTTACCTTGATCGCAAAACTGAACGTTTTAACCTCATATAAAGCATTGACAGTTTTGTGTGTGAGATGCAACTTTGAGTCATTAGACAGTAATGAGATACATCGCACGTCGCTTCACTGAAAAAATATATTTCAGTGAAAATTCAAACTTAAAAACTATTGGTCATTTCCTCATTGGAACTTATCATTTTCTTCAGGAGCCAGAATGAATATCAAATCTCTATTGCAGTGTAGCTATAATTCTTTAGAAGCCTGATGATTCGAGAGGAGCAAGACGCATGTGAAGCGCTGTGATGTAGATCTTTCTTCCCTTGATGTACCAATAATTAATATTCAATCTATTCACAGAAAAACAGCTTAAGTTTATTGTTAAGATAAATGAAATGACTTCTTATCTATCAATTTCAAGTAGAAATTCAGACTAGCAAATCAAATATTCAGCACAGTCGAATGATAGATTTGTTTATATATAATTGCTAAATCCAACTGCAGTATTCGAGAATTTGAATTTTTCGTGTATCGTAAATTACGAGAGAATTAAGCTATACATTATAGCTAATGCGATGGTGTAAGTGAGCAGCATATAGCTTTGGAAGTTCTGACAAAAATACATTAGCTATTAACTGATGACGTAAGTTGAATTTATCCCTCAATTAAAATGAATCGTTCAATAAAGCAGTGATGACAAAAGAACCAATAATACGGGTCTACTGGACGAATACTGTAATTGACTCTGGAATCACTATCTTACAATAAGTTATCAGCATAGTTTAACTGTATATTTGATGCATATATTCATTGATAAGAGCATTTCTGAAGGAGTGACTAATATCTTGAATTTAGCAGTGATTTCCTCGAATTAACTGTAAATAAAATATAGCGAGGAAATTGCCCAATATTTTCTAGTCCTCCAACAACGAAAGTTAGATGAAAGTAGCTATTACCGCTCAGTTTGAGACTAAAGAAAACTGGCAGTCTAAAACTGGTAGCTTAACTGAAGGGAAGATAGTAAGTCGTTTGCAAGCTAGAGTGTCTTTCAAATCGAATAAATTAAGATAAAGGAAGAAAAGGTAAACATAAACATTTCCAAAATCACACTTTTGTTTTCTGGAACTTCTATATAATTTTTCTAGCATTAAATCAGATAAAAATTTTATGACATTGGTAAATACTAGCGTCTGTATAGTTGAGAGAAGTGAAAACCTCTGCACTACAGTCTGGATGTAGCGGACAAAGCACTCTTATCAAGTAAATTATACCACTTATTGTCAGAACCATTTTCCAATTCATCTTGCTTCTTTTTCATGTTTCAGTTTTTGATCCGGTCTTATTAACAGTGCCAGTTATCGTTTGGTACTGCATTGACTTAAGTTCTGTTATTAGATAACCCAAAAAGTTTCTTGTTTGGTTTTCCAATTAGGCAACGCAAAAAGTAAAACATTCTTAACTCGTTGATCCTTCACGTCAAGGATTTAATTTTTTACTTATATTTCAAAAACTTATTACTTACTGCTTCACTTTTTTAAAAGCTAATAAGAAGCAAGTCGATCAGTGCAATTAGAATGAAGAAGTAGCAGAGGAATAAATCGCGGTTTAAGGAACAGATACATTTACGTCTCTTGAATATTTTCCATATCAGCTATGGAGAAAGCGTTATAGAAATTTTACATAGTGCACCCTATTCTCTAACTAATAAACAATAGCCAAAATTTGGGAAGTGAAATGATTTTCTTTAGTGAACATATCTGTGAAAAAATATTTTGTTACATGAGATTGATTGTATGAAATTTGTTCGAAAACTCAACCTCTCTTTTACTAATCTCAAAAAATTACAATTGGCAGGAGTAAAAACCTCTGCACTGCAGCTCAAAAAAGTTAACTCAAAAAGTTACAACTAATCTCAAAAAATAGCTAATTAGAAAACTCCTACAGCTGCATGCTCGAGGAGTAGTTGAGTGCAAATAAAGTTATAAAAATGGTAACATCTGTAAGTACTGCCAAAATTCCGCTGTGTATTGCAAAAATTATGAAAATAACAATTATTCAAGAATATTTATCTCTTTATGCATTTCATTTTTTGAAATTTGCATGATTGAAGCTTAGAGATAGAAAATGAAATATAAGAAATATGGTTAAAACAAACTAGACTGAAGTTCAGGTGAACATTAGAAAAGCGGAAAAAGTGTTAATGTGCTGGATGAAATACAGGATGACATCCTTGAATGGGATTCTAAATCAGAACTAATAGTGTTAATCACTAAATAATGTCATCTGTCTGACATGTCTCATTCGGACAATCTTTCATAACATAAAGAAAATAATGACACGCGAAAGGAATAAACAGAAAAAGGTGATGAAATAATATCTGTCGATTCTCCACACATCGATGACGTAAAGAGATTATTAAACCTCGTGAAAGTCAAAAGGAGTTAAATGAAGAGGTGTTTAAATAATCAGAATAAATTGAAATAGTGTTGGATTCAAATTTACGAAAATTCCAGCAAATTTTGACGGGCATGAGTAAACAAGGACATAAAGCAAAAGCAAATTTACCAGCTGGAAGATTTCTGGCAATCGGTCGTGATGTCCCGTCAACTTCTGATGCGAGTCGCATGAAATCTCAGGTTCATAAGCGGGAATTATCACAGGTTAGTTTTATAATTGATGTTGATTGTATTCACCACTTGCAATTTTTCTATTATATAAGTTATGTTATTCATTTCATTTATTACCTATTCAGAGAATTACAATATAACTTACAATATTGCTTGTCCAGAGAATGATGGATTACAATTGTACCGTATTTCTCCAAAATCTCTCTTGCAAAACTTTTTGATAACAATCGTCATAGTACCCATTGCGCATTAGATGTCGACAGATAGATGATGTCGTACCTTTCGAAATTGACTAAAGAATCGAATATAGTACAATGCTTGGTTATAGTTATCTGGTGGTGTTTTGAAGAAGCCTCGTCTTGACTTTTCTGGGAAAATTCTTTCTAGCACTCCATCAACGAATTCTATCAAACGCATCGAACTTGACGATTCAAGATGGCGTAATTTTTGTGCTGAAGTAGGTGATTTTTCATACAAACGTCAAAAAAATTCTTTATTTAGGCAGCATCACATGATAATAAATTTCTCCTAAACTCCGTTCCTTAAAAACGTGTTGCAAGATTTGATCCGTGATATCAAAAAAATTCCGGTCCTGTAGGAAATTTTTATACTCTATATCTACAACGGTTAATATATCATTTGAGTTATTTTTTTATTATGCAATTGTAGGAAACGAACAAGATATTTAACGACGATACAATGACAAAAAAAAAACCGGAGTAAATCTGATTAAAATTTGATTATAATTTTTTAAATATTTCAGATACAAATAGTGCCTAAACAATTGCTGGCATCATTGGAATCGGCAAAAGAGAAACAAAAACCGCAAAAAGCCGCACGGCTGATGTGTGCGGCAATACGGGAAATGATAGATCACCGGAAGGAAGTCGGTAGTTGGGCTGAAGAACCAATTATATGTTCAGCGCTTATGCTCTTCGTGAAAATGAATACTTCATTTTTATTGGTGAGTAATCTTTATAGGAATCGGAAATTAAGACAGAAGAAGTGAAGATTGATATTGCAGATATTTTTTTTTGGGGAAACTTTTGAGTAACTTTATTGAATTGAATCAAATTAACTGTATATATGATCACCACGCTTTATGAAAAGATACTAAGCTTAATGTAGTTATAGTCTTATGGCCTATCTCTGACTTTTCCCATTTCTTGAGAGCATAAGGTTTATTACCTATTTTTATGACATATGTAGAATTATTCTTTGGTTGAATTAAACGATATAATATCTTTCTAAATTTTTGGAATTTCAGAAATTTATGTTCGTTTTGTAGTACTATTTGCATTATTTGGCTATACAATATGTTAACTAAATCAGATGTGATTATAATTTATATTGAAGAATTCAATTTTGTTGCAGCCATATGAAGAATTGATCGAAGTACTTTGTTCTCTGTTGTCTACAAATTTTCCAACTTCTTCGCCTGGTTCAGCGATGGCTCCTTTGCGTAAAATTTTCCACATATCGATCCCACTTAATTTCATATTATTTCTTTCAATCAAAATTTCTAACCATCATTGATTCTCTTGTTTTTCACGTAAGATACCTAAAAGTAAGGCATAAATTAACCAGCATGAATGGAATGCATTAGTAATAAACACAGGTTTTTCATCTAGGAAGGTAATGCATTATTTGTTAGATTTGTTGCCATGCTGTCTTGCAGTACTTTCGTTGAAGTATTTTTTAATGAGGAAAATTTGTAAGTGATAATTCGAAAATTGCTTCAACAATATTTTACTTCAGTTAAAGATTGATTATGTGAATAATTTTTATAGTGCTATACAAAGTTTTAATGGGAACGACTGACTGGAATTGGTGCTTGGTTGAAAATTTTATTGATGACAGCTTGCATGAAAGACAGTGGGCTGATCGACCATCAGTAGATGGTTTAGCTGTGAATATCATGACAGCTTTTAATACTCAAATCCCACACGAATCGATGTATATAGCCTGTGATTTAACTTATCCAGAACGATATCGGACTGTGGTAATAATTATTTTGGTTTATACCGAATTATTTAGATGCTATCAACAGCAAATGTCAGGGAAAAAGTTTCTGTCCTATCTTAATCAAGAAAAATTCTTGTCCTTATAAGCTTTTTTTGGAACTTTAACTTCACTCAAATTTCATCTTTACTAGCTTAAAATTTATCAAAGAAAAATAAGCGATTTTTCGAAAATTTTTTTATAGATTGCAGTAAATCGATTTGCGAAAGTAATTGATAAAGAACAGAAGATTGACGCATTTGTAATGCAAATGAGAGATATATGTGAACGGAAGGGTGAAAGTGCGCCAAGAAATTTGTTGAAGACAATGTGTGTATGTTCAGGAAATGGAAGCGTTCGATTACTGGCTGCACGAAAAATGGATTCATGGTTGCTGAATGGAAAGGTATGTATTTTCATGATGATGATATTAGAGATATCAGTAATCATGGGTAGCAATATATGATTAACATGTCATCGTTGCTATCACATTGCTCATGGTTACCAGTAATTAAGCTTTCGAAGCACGGTTTTGTCATTAGTTTGTTTTCTTTAAAGATTTTCCAGTTCTAGATATATTTTTTCTAATTTTTTGTATGTAATATCGTGCGTTATGATTGACATGGGATGTATGAAATATTTAAATGTATGCAATATTAAGCATATTTTAGGAATATAGCTTAAGTTTACATCGACGAATAAAATATAAATGTAATAATAATTAAAGATTAATGGTGAAGTATTGAAATTCAATATTTAAAGCAGCTTAGAATTTCTATAAATTTCTTACCTTTCTGTTCTCTCACAAACAATCACTTAGTTATTTCCTTTTTTACAGCTTCAAAGGTACGCCATGGAATTACTTCTATGGATTGCAAGTAATATAGGCCGAAGTGAGCTTACCGAAGAAGATAGTGAAACATTAAGCGCTTTGTTAAAATTACGAGCATTGAAAAGTAAACAAATCAACATTTTATTCAATGTTGCCTTAAAGTAAGTTAAGTTTAGTCTAAAGAGAAATCTCGCATTATTTTTCATTTTATATTCAAGAAATTAGATGGAATTCTTGAATAACTTGTTTAATATGTATTAGAAAGTGAATAAAATGAGTTGATAGTGCATTATCTCATAAAGGTCATTTAAAAAAGTTAGGAGTTTTAATCGTTGTAACGAAAATTGTACCGTAACCCCTGCGATCTGACATTTGTGTATGAAATAATTATTCAATGATTCACAGGATTTTTATATGAAAGACATGAATGTTTGAATTCCGTAAATACCACAGTGGAATTCTCATATAAGCAGTGCACTCAAAATAAAAAAAATTGGGATGTAAATTCACACGATTATTTACGTTGATTTTTTTTTCAGAGAAATGCTGAGCAATAACAAAGAAATGATTTGTGCAATAGCAAAATTATTATTATCAAATGAATTCTCTGCGAATCGTTTCCCTTACAATATGACGATGATACATTCATTATTTTCGTTTGACAATCATTCGGCATCTAGAGTAACTAAAATTTTTAAGATTTAGCGCTACCGAAATTTCAAGCTATTGCTGATTTCATTCGCTTTACTCGTCTTTGCTATTCGTTTACTTATTTATTCGCTTTACTAATTACTGTTTCATTTACTATTAAGCTTTTCACAAAAAATTGTCCTATTATTCACTTATTGTTCTTGAATTTTTAAAATTTAAGGAATAAAATCAAAATAATAATGGTGAACAGATAGAATTTTAAGCAGCAGGAGGAAATGTGTTGGCTCTATCAACGTTAAAGCATATTCCAGATTATCGCGCGGGAAATTGCCCAAATGCTTGCAGCTAAGGAAGAATATCTACGTATATCTAGAACATTCCTTCGGGAATTTGTTCGGTCATTGTTACGAATAGATTTCGATTTTGCTCTTTTCACTTCGCACTTGTTCAACGCCGCAAATGAAGATTTCTCAGCCTTTACCACTCCCGTACTTGCTTTCTGCTTTCCACTGTATTACTTATTTAACTTTTTATGTGCATGTCACATTTCCTTCTAAATGGTTCAAGTTGCACAAGACAACTTTTTTTTCGTGAATTTCATTTTTTTCTTACTAATTAATTTTAGGCTTTCTTTTTCAAATCATTAATTGACTTCTGTGTAATGCTGCCATTTCTGTCAATAACACCTACCGTTCGTGAAGCATCACAGCATCGACGCAGTGCTAATGGCAGTTTGACCCAAACGCATATTGATACACTTCAGAAGTATGTATATTTGATATATTTTCGTCTACATTTTTTCGTATCCTGTTGCATATCTTTTCCACTTCACGTTTGTACAACTTCCAGTTAGTGTCATGCAGGACAAAAATAGACAATGCTTATGGAAGCAATACATATAAACTTATAAACTTTTTTATACTTTAATTTGCATTTTTACTTCCAGGTTTTATGCTGATTTACGAAATTTTTTCGAAATCTGTGTATGCTTTTTTCGCGAACATTATGAATTCTGCGCAGATAATCGATTATTTGTTTACTCATATTATCGAGTCCTTTATTTGGCTCCGGTTGGTATTTTGAACTTTTCTTGTCATTTCTTTCTTACTTTTAAGTAAATAATGATGTGACCGGAATGTTTATTTGGACCTAGTTTGAATCGACCTTATTCTGTTATTTTGTTCATTCGTCATTATTTACCACAGAAGCTCACCATGTGAACCATAACGCATGTTCCAGTCGATCATTGCATATTTGTTTCTTGGTTTATTAAATATATCATTGCAACACAGTTTATACTAACGAGAAATTACATAATATTTGCGATTTTTCTTTTGTTTGCCTAGTTACTGAAGAGTGAGAAACTTCACATATTCGGTACTGTTGACAGGATAGATACATCTGTTTCTAAGAATTCACAAGAAATTTATTATTAATCGATTCTCATATTTGGGTGATGCAGGCTGAGTATTATGCTAGTGTCGATCAGTGGCCAATTGAGGGAGATGTAATGCAGTATATGCGTGTTATTTCCGATGTTCCTATCAGTGAACATTTATTATACAATATATTGGAGGCTGGATCTGATCCATCAGTTCCAATTGATGCTGCAGATACCGTGGATGTTATTGAGAATCTTACAAAACGAGCTTCATTGTCTTCCACATTAACAGGTTAACTTATTCTTATGATGCTACTATATTCGGTTTAGATATTCTCTCCAAGACCGGAGACAGCATGACCTGCTAATTTTCAACGGTCGCAATACTAATGACAAAAATGAATATATATATATATATATATATATATATATCCGAGATGAATAAGATCGGCCGTAAGTGGTGATGCTAGTTGTTATCGACTAAGTTCAGGTGGATCACATATAGTGAAATAATTATATAATCCTAATTAATGAAAAGTGATAGATATTTATAGTAAGATGGAAAAGTTCGATATGATTAGAAGAGTACAGTCATCTTCATAATTATAGAAAATGCAGTATTTTTTGATAATTTAATTTAACAAATTTAGCATATATAATGACTTCACTGAAAGAAACTGTATTTTTCTAGCTATACGTATTTAGCTATACTAACTATATTTTTTGAAAACCATTAGTCGAAAAATTACCAATCCTTTCATTTATAGGTGAAAGTATGATTCCAATTAGCACTTGTACTTTATTGGAAACTTTGTTCAAAATAACGGAATACAGACCACCGCCAACTTTCAATATCCAAGAGTGAGTATTGTTATGTAAAAATTTTTCTTTGCATAAGTTTAAGTAATTCTCCAAATCTGTATTCATTATTTTCTTTTCAGCAAAGATCTTCCATCATTGGCGGTCAGAACATTGTATTGGAAGGCTTGGCTCATTTCACTGATGTGGGCATCATTGAATACAGATACATTGGTTAAGGAAGTATACTACAAGTATCCGAATTTGAAACTTATTATGCAAATTGTTTTGACATGGTAAGTTGTTTTAGAAAGTACATGGTATAGTGATTTTGTGTAATATCACTGGATTACGCAATGAAATCTCGAAATTAGAGATTTAATTTCAGAAAAATGATATTCAATTATCAGGATGAAGGTATCCATTTATAATTAAAGATTACCGATAATTTAGGGACTATTCATTTCCACCGATGGCGATTATGGGTGATCGAGCATGTGCTGAAAAATTATTTGAAGATGATAAAAAGGCTGCTCATGAGGAAAAAATGGCAATCAAAATGTTGGAAGCTCGATTAGCTGGAATGGAAGTGAGTGATTCGGATTCAAAACTTTTGAATAAGTTATGCAGTCTGGATATGAAGTAAGTCGATTTTTTTTTGCTTGATTACATATTCTTAATTTATGATGAACTTATTTTCCTAGCGATAAACACATGGTTACGAGTTATGTAAAATTTGTAATAACATTGATCAAAGTCGCAGATAACGAAGGTTATCTTCCTTAGTTATTATATCAGACACATATTTATGGGAGATTATCATTATGTTAAATTTACTGTACGAATTTCAGCGGCGTTTGTCGACGACCGCCCGATAGCATCATGCATGATTTGGAAAAACTAAATGAGGATTTAGATTTATCACGACTTTTGAGTGAATGCAGAGATCCTGATTTGCTGGCAGATATTGTTAGATCTCAGGTTTAATGTTAATTTTCAACGAATCTATATTTTCTGTTGCTTAAAAGAAATAACTCAAAACAGAACATATTCTCTAGCTCACCTATATATATTTTTTGGTTTCAATTTATTTAATTTTTCAGGGTAGCTCAAAAGCTCTGCCATCTATAATAAATTTAGTAGAATCGAACTCAAACGCTGTAGCTCACTTGCCTCTTGAGTGCATTTGTGAACTATTTCTGCATTATATTGCTTCTTCGTCATGCAATGACAGTGCAACACCAAGCATAGAAAGGTTGAATGCGGTTAGTGCTTTGAATTCTCATTTAATCATTGAAGCTTTGAGCCTCTTAACGACCGCATGACCACATGAATCTCATATTTGGATAAAGCTGCTGAAAGCTAGACTACTAAAGATACACTGAAGTGGGAATAAGAATGATTATTTTCATTTTTGTTTAACTTATAGGAAGTACCAACTTGAGCATTTAATTCCGTGACAGAAAATGTAGATTGGGTCTTGGAATTTAAAGGATATCATAGAAGCTTCCAAACATATGTTTCAAAGTTATAGTTTTTCAGCATTCGTTGTAAAAGTTATATATTGCAATAAATGATTGTTTTAGATGCGTCAGCGTTTGTGTAACGCCATCATGAGTCCAACTGCCACCAGAGCATCGGTATTGGAAACACTAGAATATCTGGCGGTACATCTTGCTGCTCATTCAATATCCGAACGTTGTGCTGCCGCCCATTCACTAGCATTGCTTCTTGATGTAAGCTTTTCCTTGTATTTTAAAAAGAATGTTGGTCGTTTTTTAAATTATGTTGAAATTTTTTTTATTTGTTTAAAAATTTCTTTTTTTCAATTTTTCGAAAATTCGTTGCAGGAGATATGTCTTGAAATTAGTGCCTTTTTTGTTTCAGCTTACCAGTTCACTGTTTATTTATAAAAATTAAATTTCGGTAATGCCTAGTTTTAAGAAATAGTACTACCTGCATAAGAGTTGAAAATTTTTAATGATAATCATATGAGAATGAATTAAATGAAAAAATTTGTGTGCCTTAGGATATGTAATAAGTGAAATAAATGAAAACCATACATCCATTTATAGCATGAAACAGATATACAAATTTTGCCAATGATAGCAAATGCAGCACCAGCCGGAAGCCTTCATAAAGTCGCATATTTCAGTGAATTAAAGGTTCCATACCTTTTTCTCATCTCTATATTGTTACAGTTTAATTGGTGTTTTTGTAATTAGAATCATCTTTCTTCATTTTTATGAACATTTTTTGTTTAATCCACTTAAGTATATTGGTTTGTTTAAATAATGAATTATATTTAATATTTATAAATACATTAATTCGAATGAAATATCTTCCAAAAAATCCTTGCCTTATTTCGTTCGTCATTCTTTTTAGCATCGAATTTGTGCATTGTTATCGCAAGCTTGTTCAGTGGAAACTGACCTAAATCGTTTATCGGATTATTTGACATTTCTTTTCGAATACGCAGATTCGAAAAATTTACACTTGGTGACTGTTTTGTTGATTACCTTGTGCATCGATCATTAAACGAGCATTGCTGTATTATTGTCAAGTAGAAATTGTTAAGTTGATATCTCATGAGCTGTTGGTTAAGAAACTGATATAAGAATGTCGATAAAGATGTATACTTTTTTACCAAGCAAACATTTTTATCTATTTTAAATATAATTTCATATCAAAAATCCTACCATGACGCATTATCATGAAGGAACCGATTTTCAGGTTGCACATTACATTTCAAATATGGTTAAACGAATTAAAGATGGTACAGAAACGGATATCATTCGAATAAATGCTATAAGCTTCTATGAAAGATATTTCAAGGAAGTTGAACAAAATGAAGTTGAATGGACAGAAGAATTGGAAACTCTTTTACTATCAGATGTAAAAAAAGTGACGGTTTGCATCGAGAAACCAAATGGGGTATCATTACTTATTCTTCGTTTTAACGTATTCTCATTCTGATACTATTTCTAAAAAAACTTCACATTAAAAGACGTTACTGTGTTAAGTATGTCATAGTTTGTACTTATTTGTCTTTACGATGGTTTCAAAATTTCAACAGTAGTATTTATAAGCAACTGTTTAATGCCAATTAACCTATATTAATTGAGTAACTTTAAGTGGCAGTTAAATGATATAAATGTACTGCTGATGAGAAAACTTAACGTTGCTTATAATTTCCTTAGGTCATCTTTATGAATTATTGTTAATTTACTGACATTATTTTAGAACGTATCTTCATTGACGATGATTTCAACAGCAGTCAATGGGATGCTGCAATTACTGTGCACTCAATGGAAAAAAAAGGATAAGTTAGCTACAAGAGTCCTAATGGATTTTTGGTTCCCAACATCGGGAAGACGACCAAAAGTACGAAATCATGACGTATATCTTCAATAGATTTCAATAGATTGCTTCTTTTAGTTAATATCTCATTTCTTGAAGGTTCTCAGTGCGGACGGTGTTGAACTGTTACCCACTTGGTTGAAACTTAAAATGCTCCGCACTGAAGATGATCGAATCATTCGCGTTAGTAATATTTATTTGTTTTTGGTTTACTAAGATTACTAATGTTCTTACAAACTATCAGTGCACATACCAGAATCTTCTGGATTTCATCTATCATTCATATCTTCGGTGGTAGAGACATAATAAGTTATCAGCATGATGAGAACTATTGAAGTTAAAGTTCCAACTTTTAATACTTGATTTCTCATTTTTTGGATTTGTTAATTAGTCACATTGTATATAAGAAAGAATTATAATGTGTGAGGTGCTGAATCTCATAAATTTTTCATTACATTACACTTACATCTTACGAAAAAATACATCAGAAATTTTTTTTGATTTTTATAACAGTATTTTGCAAATTTCCTTGTGCTTCCAACAAAAATTTGTCAGTTTATTTGTCACTAAATAAAAAATATTACAATGTAAGGAAGAAAATCTAATAGAAGAAAGAATAGGTTATAAGGGGCAGGATTTGGTAGATTTATCAATATTTGGAATCTAATTTAATAAATTTATCACTTTCAAATTTAATTTATTGAGTTCTAAATTGAAAAGTAAACTATCAATTTATTTTCGTATTTCCATATATTTTTTAGGTTGGGATGGATGGTATGGAAGCTAAAGATGCTTTGAAATTTGTTCAGTCTTTTGCACTGACATCTTATAGCTGCACGAAGTTACTAGCAATTCTTGATAATGATGAAACACCGTTAGAAGGTGACTTCCTGGAAGAAGCTCAAAAAGCATCAATGTTTATTCGAAGTTATAAATTGCGAAATGCAAAAGGTGGTGAAAAGGTGGAATTTTCCGCACTTATATAGTATATTAAACTGGAATTCTTTTTTCGGTCAATTCCGGATAGGTTGCATATCAGCAGTTTATTAACTTCGAAATATAGCAACACTTGGTTTGGCGAAACCAAATTTTCACTTTTTCTAATATTATGGGAAGAAAAAATGAAACAGATTTTAGAAAGTTTTAAAAATAATAGAGGTGAAATTTAGATGTTGAGTCCTTAACTGGAAAATCACTCTTTTGCAATTAGAACTAATATGCATTTTAATTTTTGATTAGGTTTAGTTAGATTTAATGGGGAATCAAAGCACATCATCATCAGCCATTACAGTTCCTCAAACGTGTGGCCGAAGCGAAAGGTCTACAAGAATGTGTAAAGATGGAAGCCGATGAAAACGACATCTATATAAAGTTTAGTTCAGCACCAACTTTATTAGATGCAGATGATATTGACGTGAAGCACACAACATTTGATCGTATGAATATCAAGGAAGTAATCAGTTGTATTGAAGAGGTGAAAATTCCGAATTCAATCTCATCTCCTTATCTCTTTATTCCTAATTTTCAAACTTACTTGAATATATGATTAACATTTTTCCATAAATCAAGTTACTAAAACTTTGAAGGTTTTGAAAGTTTAGGAATTCATCAAATTATATTTTGTCAACATGCACTGTTGTTTAACGGAAAGTGGTATTATAAGAGTTGCTTGCTGCCTTTTGTTTTACATTTTACGGCGATATTCATATTGTATATGTTTGGATACAGGAGGAAGTTTTTTTTTCTCCAGTAGTGGCAATTATGATGAAGGTGATATTTAGCGAATAGATCAACATTAATTCAATTAATTAAAAAAATTTATCGTTTTGAAGGCAATCAAGGAAGGTAACGAGCCGGAAAAATGGTCGTCAGTGATTTTTGAACTATCAAACAACTTGGAATCTGCTCGAGCTGTTGTTTCTTTGTTAAAAGCTAAGCCAACTATATTATCCAATGCAACAATTGCTACACCATTGCTAACTTCTCTGGTTATTTCGAGAAATAAAGTAAATTTTTATATGTTTAACAGATTTTTAATGATTTGCTTTGCTTTTTGCATGCATTTAATAGTTGTTAGAAAATTGCTTCTAATTAAGCACGAAATGTTAATTAGTACAATTATTATCTTTGTGGACATGAATTGTTTCAAGACCGAGAAATGTAAATCTTTCATTCCTTGGCAGGAGGGCTTAATCAAGTATCGCCAGACATAATTGTTTATTATCATCAAGATTATACACGTCAAAATACAATTGTTTTAGGATGCTTCATTAATCAATGATTTTGACTCCTTGTTCAACACTGTGTTCAGCAAATTGAATCTTTGTATTCCAGAATCTGTGCGCAGGATTTTGTACAGTCGTGGCGGAGGTATATTTTATTGCCATTTTCTCTCCTAACTACTAGAAGTTCGGCTTCGATAATTTGATTATGATCAGGTAGTGCTTGTTGTCTGAACCAACCATTATTTTACCATGAAGAATTTTTTTGACTTAAAAGTATGAATCTGCAGAGTATGCAATCGAAACAGAAAGCCCGTGCTCGCCAAATTATGATACATATGATCCAGAGAGCATCCTTATGCGTCTGGCAAATTCTGTTGGCATGGTTAGTTGTACATATCTATCCGCAAAATATTTTGATGAATCTATCAAAATATGATTTATATATCTATTCGGATGAATTCTTTATCACACTGTTTCGTCTAGTGCTTATGTAATTGTTTGCATTTACTTCTAAAAGTATTCATAAGTAGTTTGTGTTTTTGTACATAATGTACAATGTTATATATCATGAAGTTAGCTATTTCTCACAGGATGATATGCAAAGTCGTTTGATGGAAAGATTTCTGGACACGTGCCCGGAAATATTACCCCATAGTGGTGATGATAATCTCAGCAGTAAATCACATACTATATTGGAAATATTATTCTCGTCCAAAGCACAAACTCTGCAATATATCATTTCGCTGTTACCGACAGCATGTTCGTCAACTACTTTGGGTAAAATAATTGAGTACCTGCTTGAATCATTTCGACCTCAGTAAGTTTTCTGTAGTATTTGAAGTTGAAATTTGCTAAATTATAATTTTACTTTTTTCTTGGCATTTTCATCCGTCATCTTTTTTCTCATTTATACCACTATTCCTTTTTGGAACATGGAAATATGATATCTAATTAATGAATTGCTTACGAATAGGATTAAATAAATGTTGACAGTTAGTCCCATGTATTCCTTGCGATGATGATTGATTTCAGTCTTTATATAAAACAACAAAATTTTTTTGGTCTGTTGTATCAGATAATTTAGCAGAGATGAGAAATATAGTTCTTATGCTGTGAAATGAAATATAGCAGTTCATTGCAGATTCATAGGTATGTCAGTGGTACGAACTATTATCAGTGCTTTTCGTGCGTCTAAAACTTACATATTCTCGACCGAGCAATACAGTGTTTTCATTCAGTATATTCTGGCTGAAATGGAACATAATTCAGATGACGTTATAACGTTATTAATGAAATTCTTAGAAAATAACGCAAATGTTCGATGTAGGATATTCGATATGATTTTGAATATCGATTTACTATTTAATTATTTTCTTATTTAGTTGAACTTGAACTTTTAATTAATTTGAGAATTTCTCTTGACTAAATGTAATTACTGGAAAAATAAACTGTGGCTTTTTGTCATCTCAAACTTCCCGAAAATTTTTAGACGACCTAACACAAGGGATGATAGCAGAGATTTCGCGTGCTTTAACTTCGACGGATGATATTCAGCGAAGACGTTTTGCTCAGCAGATAGCTGATGCTTTTGTAAAACGTTTTCCAGGTAATGTTTGATTTACTTCATTAATTTTTATTTCTTCAAATGGTATCAGGTATCAGGGCTGCTCCATTTCCTTTTCTTTGTTTTGTACTCCTTCATCGAAAAATCAAATTTAAACTTTTCTACTGAATTTATTTTGAAAAACAAAGTTCTCTCTGTTCGTTACCACTAACATCATCAACTTCTTCAGAGATGATTGCCATCATATTCATATGACATTCATATAAGATCTCATTGAAAAAAGATTAGGATTACTAGGACTGCTGTTAGTTAGGACTGTAATTTTTAACACTTTTCGAGTGCATTTCAGATACTCGGCTAAAGAATGATGCAATAATAATCGATTCATATCGTTCTATTTGTGTCCAAGATCGGACAGTCCATAATGCTATCGTGGAATTATTTTCTACTGCAGCTATTCCCGCCTATTCAATTGATCATAAGATTAGTGCATTGGCACAAATTGCGCGTAATCAACCATACGTTGTATTAAGGTGGACCTTAATTATTTTAAATATTTTTTCGTAATGGAATTGATCATTTTCGTTTCTTTAATAGTTTCAGTTGTTTAGTAGAGAAATTCGAAATTGTGGGAAGCGAAAAGGACATCAATCTAACAGCACTAAATATCACTTGTAGTGTACTACGCAACTTTATTACTGAAGGATCTTTTTTACGTTTCTGGTTGTTGTTCTATGGTTGTTTTTCAAATTAGAGCTATGCTTCTCTTGAAGTAAATAAACTGATAAATAATGAATTTTTTCTGTGTAATGGAACGGGTGAAGGAATAATCTTAATGATATTATATTATCAAAAAGTAGAATAATATTATTTCAGACATTTGCCGTTGTTGTCTGCCTGCTTGGCATCAGTTGCTCAACTTCCAGCACGGCAGTTGCGAACAAACAATTATCAATCATTATTACAATATGTTCCAAAATTATTATTAGATTTGGCTCCACAATCCTTCGAAGAAGCTGATCGTTTACAATCCATCCTGCAAACATTTTTCACTCTTTTTGAGGTATCCTTTTATTCTGTATTGCTATGATTGCCACTTTAATATAACTTAAATCTTTTTATAGAAAATTGATATTGTTTTAATTCATATACAGCGTTTACATTATGCACTGGAAAGAGTGAAAATTATGAACAGTGTATATAATTATGATACTATTAGATTTTTAAAACTTCTTCAAGTATAGCCGATCATATAATACAAATGATAAAAAAAATTGAAATATTTCAAAATGAACGAATTAGCTAGTAGCAGATGAGTTAGAAATTAAATTAAATAAGAGCTTGAGCAAGTTATATGTATTTAACCTCGAATTTAGGAATCTTATTTACATTGACAGAATATTTCGTTGTTAAAATACTGCAGAATGTTGGATGTGGACGAACATGGGTACCACTGGCTCAAGTGGTACAGAATGTTTGTGTTGCTTATTTGGAGATGAATGCGAAGTCAGCAAAATTATATTTTTTAACACAAATCGAAGCAATCAAGCAGCTTTGTTTATGTTTGAAATCGCCTTCTTCAAAAATACTGATCGACGCAATAATGTGTTTGAGCAGGGTCGAAGAATAATATTTTAGCTTCTTAATCTAAATTTTAGAACTTTTGAAATCCTATTCACGAAAAATTGCTGAAATATTTATATGTATCGATCACAATATTTATATTGGATAAACGTGGACATTTGAAATTTTATTTCATCATTTAGTTCTGTTAATGTGTGCTGATTTTGATTTTTTCTGTCTTGAAGTCGAAAAGAGATACAACAATTGTGTTAATAAACTAAACATTACCATTTTACATTCCCTCCACAGTTATTGTTCGCTGTGTCAGAAAAATTCTACTGCAATAAAAGTAAAGATATAAAATTTTTTCAAATTTCCCAAATTATTTTAATTTCAGCTGAACTTCGATGTAATAGGTCCTTGAAATACATGTACATTGCTCGACGATAAGTCTATCATTTTCTTGCAGTGTCCTACACTAGTTTGTTGTTTTATCATGAAACTGTCCTATATTTTTGTAAAGTTCAGCGCATGGAAAACGGGATAAACTCTTTTTGTGAGAAATCTAAGGATTGAATGCTCTTAGATTTAAAAAGTTAACCTTTCTCCATTTTCCCATCTCCTTCTATCGTCCCAGACTGATTTATTGTTTGATTATGAAGTTAGTATTTTGAAATGTAAAAGTTTTAAATAGCTGATATGATAAATATATCACATGCGGAACTGTTTTTATCGGCAAAGGCGAACATTTTATCGCCAGTTATTGTACCGGTTAATCGCGAGTACTATTTCTCCCGTAATTTCATTTTTTAACGAGACTTCCATCCTCGTGTTTTGGTTAAGACGATAAAGACTAGCAAGAACTACAGATCATAACCTTAAGGATGGTGACGGTATATTTCCTTCAACTCAAATATAATTTTTAGCCTTTTCGAGTTTTTCAGTATGAGCGCATCATTACTATCTAGACTAGAAACAGCCGAAACATCATGTGATCGCATTATATTGCTCGATGAGCTTCGCGCCACCACGGCTGAATTGCCGGATCGTACAGCTCCATTCATGCATCTCATTCAAGGCGCATTTACCGATTTTCTTCGTCCAGTTCGAAGCTTAGCTTATCAGTGCGCTTTGAATTACATCTCCTCAAATCCATCTGTACGCCCTTTCTCTTTTATTTTATTAGACCATTGCCTTATTGGTCTTAAAATTTCTTTTATGAAGACTTTATTTTATAATTTCACTGTAGCATTTTAGTGCAAACTTTCGATGAGTGTAGCACAAATTCCTAGCGACTATTATTACTTATTATAGGAAGAAACTGGGATTTTACTTTGTTTTATTTATTTCTATTAGCAGTGATAAATCAAGTGGAAATCCCAAATTTTTCATAATGCTTTATTTTTTATAGATGAGTGTTCATTTCATGAGTGCTTATTCTGCTGCGTTGCTACATAAAAGAGCCGATATCAGCCTACACGCGTTATCATTCCTACCAGAATTCATAACTGCATCTCGATGTAATTCCTTCCCTTTATATAAAATCCAATAGTGATATCAAAATTCCTGATGTAGAAACTTCCAACGAAAGCATCATTAACTAAAATAGGGTCTTCCACAATTAGCATCACAAAGTACTTTGAAAAATATTGTTCATATTAACACTGAATGTAACATGCAAGCCAAACATTCACTCATTTTTGAATTTGGTTATATCTAGCTCGATACCAAAATCCTTCTAACATAATGGTTTATATTCAAAAGCAGTTTGTGTGTTGTGTTGCTCACTATGAACTTCTAAGGCTGGGAAGACCATAATTTATTTTACAGGCGTATCAGAAAATTTACTTAGTGCCGCAGCTATGGCCGCCAATCAATGGCAGTCACCGGAATCTATGGCTGATCTTTCACGTGCAGTTACAGCATGCGCTAATTTTCGATGTGCTGACCTGGAAGATCCTCAGATGATGAAATGATCCTCAGTTCTTCATTTAGTATTTAATGTCTTTTTTTAATTATGAGATAAAAGTGTTCATATGCAACGGAGAATTATTTCCCACACAGAAGAAAATTCGGACTTGCACGTAAATTTAAGTAAATTGAACGAGAATTTACATGAAATATTTTTATTACAAAAATTTCGGCAGCATATCGTCATTGTTGAACATTCATACAAGTTTGCCGACAGAACTGTTCGCTCTCATTAATATCGTAATTTTTGAAACTTTTACGAAGAATAAACCATCTATTGAAAGCACCAACATCAATGATATCATCGCACCGCTGCCACCACCATCGCCTTAGAATAGAAACTCGATTTTCATATAAACATACCTGCAAGCAGATGTTTGTGGAAGAGTGAAAATTTTTAGGATAAAATTTCTGTGTTTATTCCTTTATCAGATCATTTTGGAAATTAATTCGAAATGCTCAATATGATTGATCCAAGATCTTCGCACTAAAGCCGTGAGATTCCACTTTCTTTTGTGAAATCATTTCCTAATTACTTGCAATACAGACTTCTGTTATATGCTCTCATCTTGAGTACAGCAGAGCATTTTTAGAACTTCCACAATCCCAATTTAGTGAATTTTTTAGTGAAATTCACCAATTGAATTATGAAAATTGATTCAATATTGAAATCACTATGCAACGACTAGAAGGTAGTGTGGAAAATATAAGGCACACTCAAAAAAAAATTGCAAGGAATATAAAAGCAAAGTAAATAAAATAATGAAATAATGATCTTACGTCATCACTATCAGGTAGCTTGATGAGAATGGAAAACACAATAAAATTGATAAGTTTAAGTCGATTTTGATCTACATATAACGTACGCGATGCAATCTCGCCGTCCACTTTTTTACTGTGTATTGAATTCGGTACAAGTACCATTTGTCGTCTTTTTTCTACTAACGAATTGAGCATATCTCTGTAAGGAAATTATTGAGTATTAAAATAAAATAAAACATGGAATTTCTTCTAGCAAACTTCGTCTAGAAATCTCATCGTCACTGAAACACATGCAACTTATACAATAGTATGGAATGCACATAAACATGCAGAAAATCTTTGAACATACTCTTCAGTTGGATTAGTCTTATAAGCATAAAATGCACCACTCAATGACAACAGTTTAAATGTAGTTATGATTGGTTTCTTTCTCACATCTTCCAAAAAATCTCCAATGACTGCCATATAATCATTTCCGATCATTTTCCAATAGTCAACGAACGTAAAACACCATCGTTTCAGAAATGCCATTATTCGCCAGTAAAATAATATTCTAAAGTTCTTCACATGAAATAGTCAAACGTTTTTTCCATTTGCCTATTCTTAATTCGTCATTAGAACAAGTCAATTAATCCTTCTACAGTCGTAAATACAAAAAGAAAAACTTAAAAGTTCATCTCCACTTCTGTCGGTCCCTATTAATACTTTCAGTGAGTTGTGTTAATGAATGTAGAAATATATGTCTAACAACACGCTCTCAAACATACCTTTTTTGATCGATGCCGGTCGATCCCCTAGCTTAGTTTTGGTGGGAAGGATATCACCAACGAAAAATACCAGACAATTACTGTTAAAGAAAATCATTTACCAACCACGAAATACCAATTGGGCTTATGGCCTTGTTAGAGGTATTGATTCCGATGATGCATGTCTGTCGAGAGGAAAGGATGGGTATATTTTTGTTAGTCAATGAATAGTAAGCTCGTAATACTTCTAATTAAAGATTTCATAGGCCATCAACTTGTCCATAGCATTCACTTGCGGCGATTGCCTTCCTAAAAAGTTCATCTGTAAAGATAGTTCGAAGGCGATGTGAGAGCGCTCATTATTAGAACAGTTTTTTCCCAATTATTACGGAAAACAAAATATAAGTCAAATATTTTTCAATTTTTTTAATACTAATTTTCCGCCTTTTACGGAGAAATTTTAACGTATCTACTGCAGCATTTTCTCATGCTCTGTAAATTAATTCGAAGGCAAACAATGAGTGGAATAGAACACTTGTTTTTCGAGTTTTAACTAAATTCTTGGTATCATCTCATTAATAAGAATTTGAAAAGTCATTTCTGATGCTACTGGTCATTATTGATTGCAAACTAACCCGAAATTTTCTTTTATATAATGCAATACATCTTTGAAGTCAGTAATGAGTTAACTACAATTGGAAACGGAATTTGAGGTTGATTTAAGCAGTCGACGAGTTGGAACATCTAACAATTTGAAGTACTTGGTAAATCGAAGGCACCTGATAATTTAGAACATTTGCAAAATTCGGTAGGACATCTAGATTGAAAAGGTATCGAGAAGTATAGCTACAGAAAATGCAGCTTTTAGAAAAACTCAGCCTTTCTCCGGCAATATTCGTTTTTATTAGTTTTATTGCAGGTTGATAACCGAGACAAAAAAATATTCAGTAATATAAAGCATTATTTAATAATTAATAGCATTCATGTATCTTAGGACATCTTTTTCTTCATTTCCGTATTGCTCCAATAGAGAAGAAATTGAACGAAAATTATGCCATTTAGCAAAGCAGCGATAATATAATTAATAATTACTAGCTGATCACCAGTTTCCTGCAGAGAAGTAAATATACGGACCAAACATCCTGTGAACTGAAGGAATACTGAGACCACTGATAACTGACCAGTACTCTGCTGTTGGTAATTTGTACGGATTTGTATAAACTGAAAAAACATATGAAGCACTAAATTGTTGTGATTGTTTAACAATCCTGGCAGTGCACTAGTAGAGAAGTAATTACACCTTTGAAATGCTATCTAATTCACCGAGTTTATGCCGGATCCGTCCGATTATATTATTTCTATCAATCTCCAATAGTATGCTTCACGTAGCTTTACATAATATTTTAATATTATTTTATCGTTGGCTTCTTTACACTTAGTAAGGATATTTGATTCAGATCTTATACAGTATTTCCTGAACAACAGCAGAAAGAAGAAAATTTTATTTCTAAACATTGAAACGATGAACTAGCAATTCATTCTCAATTGTATATTTCCGAATTATTGAGCAACAGTAATGTCCTAATCTTTATAGTCGTATTCCGAAGCATTACAGAGCGTAGATAAAAGTATGGAAGCATTAAGTTAGCACGCAAACCTCAAGAATTAAGTGTGTGTGTCTAAATATGTCTAAAGTCTAAAATATGTCTAAAGCTTACTTTGGCGACGATAACAATTGGAATAGTAACAGCTTGAAGCAATGCCAGCACATCAGTTGGAATATATTCACTCAGCACTGCACAACTAATTATCCAACAAAATGCAAGGAATACTATTGCGTGAGCTTGACACGATGAAAACCATAAAATTTGAATAATTATTATAATCATTTGAATTGTTACGAAAAATGAATCACCCCATTGACTGAAATAATGCACTTTTATGAGTTAAAGCATAACAAAAATTTAATAATCTACAAGAACAACCAGTTTTCAGTAGATCTGTAAGAGAAACAGATGGAGAGGATCTGAAATTAAGGATAAGCCAATTATCTCTAATTAGTACTCATGTTAGATTTGAGCACACGTTGGTGACAACCATTAAGATATTATTACTTAAGACAAAAGACATTATCACTTGACCATTCCAAGTTTCCCGCAGTTGACTGAGATATCGACGTATAAGATCTACTTTTCTAATCATTCGAGACTGTTTAAACCCTTAAAATTCTAAGTTTCCATTAGTTAATAATTAATATACGTGCTTCCCTATTTATATTAGTTTCAGCAATTATATACGATGCTTTCCTTGTTCTCTTGCATTCAAAAAGTCATCGAAAAGTCAAAAAGTCACGTCATAACATATAATTTGAAGTGATGCCTAATATCCCAGATAACATTAGTTTTATCAGATGATAATAGGTTCAGAAAGGTAAGAAACAATGCACATTCCCTTATATGAATCATCAGCTTCATAACGCTATTCTTAACATTAATCGGCGAAAATAGTTTTAAAATGGATTTTCAAATCAGAAGAGTTCATTGAAAAAACAAAAAACTAAGGATAAACAAACCTGAAAACATATCCTTTTGCATAGCTGTAAGACGTTACTGCAAAACAAGCAAAAAATCCCAACAACTGTGACAACAATGAAATCCCTTTTCCTGATTGTGCAAATTGAATTTTCAAAATTTGTGGTATGAATATAAGAAGCGACCCAAGAGTTATACCAAGTCCAAGCAGTCGCGACATAACCATCGATATACATTCTTCTGAAATCAATGCAAACCTTTAAGTGTAAATTTTCTTGACTGGATGACTGATTGGATCATAAAGATCCATTATGGCTTATAAAGTAAATTCCATAATCAATGCCTATCGATTTCCACTTTGTCTACTAAGCATATTATAATAACAAGCTCTCTATGCTTACATCAGTTCAGAATCTGCAAGGGATATACGACTAGATGAGCATTTTTATTCTTTTCTCTTATTAATCCGATAGATTCAAAATCCACTTATGAACACACCGATGGCGAGTTCTTCCGAGCTTCTCTACGAACGTTCTACTTTAGTATTGTCTATCGTGGAGAGAGATATCAAAAACTTACGATGAAGAAATTCATGTTTCAGAAGCATTAATTCGTAACATTGACTTGGAAATACGAAATGTAATAGCTGATTACTTTTAAAAAAAATCAGATCCTCCATTGGCATAGATGACTATTACCTAAAAATTGGCCACCTAGTACGAACAAATATCAGCCTCGTCCAAATTTGATTGAGTCTTGCACCACCGCGATTTTCAATCTCAAAAACTCTTCTCCATTTTACCACCCCTCATTTTCCTCAAGTTATCAACTTGCTGTAGAAATTTGCAATATCCCAAAAAGTTCATTGCTCTGTGGACCATAACAGATTCACAACTTCATAGTTTGGAATCAAGTAATTTGTTTATTCGCTTTTTTCCTAACAAAAGCATGATCCAAATAGCAAATGGATCAATTTCCTGTTCCGATCAGTTGTTGATCATATATGGTGTCATCAAAAACAAAATCATAGCAGAGAACATACAACGGAATGTCAATTAGCAATAAATAATCTTCGTCATCAGTGCACAACTTGTACAAAATTTCTGGACATTTGCGACGGTTAATATATTAAACTACAATACTCGAAATACACACATAAATATAAATAAATACGACGAAAGATGGCACCGTAAATTAAAATGGCTCGTCCACAACTTTATAAAAAAATAAAAATGAAAAAAAAAATCAAATATTCAACTTCAGACTTCAAATAAAAACAAGGACGGCTAATTTGATATTGATTTTTAATGCCACCAAAAAAAAGGAACTCACTGATTCTGGACTATTCAAGTACCTAAGTGAACCGTAATTGAAAGAAACTGGCAAATAAAAGATTTTTGGAAAATTGTGTACATGCAAATAGTATTCCGGTAAGAATGAAAGTTGCCGCTTCATTTGATATCTTTTTAAATAAATATTCATTAGAATGATCACTAAAAAATGCCACGAAAGAAATAACAATGAAATACATGCACCCACAGAACTACTTTTTTTACTTCAAAAATTCAAAAGTTCTACAAAAATTGGAAAAAAAGAGACTCTTATGTTTTAGCCAGATGTTTTTAGAAATCTCTCTGCACTCCTGCTTTTGATTTTTTTCATCTTCGATTCCTATTCAAATATTTGAAACACCTGAAAAACAAAAGCCTCCGTTTCACTTTTTTACTCTTTGAATTCTGAGAATTTGGATTTTTCCCAAACTCGGTACATAAATTTACAATCACTGTTCTGAAATTCTAAGTTTTGCTTACAAATATTTGAAGTCTTTGCAACCGTCAAATTACCTCCATGTCATGGATATTGAATGTACCACCTTTCACCAGTTCTGGATTTCCGAATGTACTACCCGGCAAGCTTGAACCCCTTATTAATTCATCCACAATATATATCGCATTCCCACCGATCTACAAATTAAATGATTTGCAAAGAAATCTATTCCATTAAAACAATAGAATGATGCTTTTTCTGAAACAGCTCTGAAAGAAAAAATCGGTTAAACCAACCAAACATGTTATATAGAGAGCTGCTTAAAATGCAAAGAATAATCGCTCAATCAGTTTTGATAAGTCAATTTAATCCGTTGCTCAAAAAGTTGGGAAAAATCAGTAAATTCATGAAATGAAAAGTTCATATTTCTTTTAATAATCACTTATAAGAATAGAAATACACTGCAGATACCTTTCGCAGATTCACAACATATCAATTCTAAGTCAAAAAATGAACATACATACACTAAAAAAACAATGCGGAATTTTAGACAACATACCATTAAAATAGTAGGTTCTCGTTCATATGGCGCAGCCATAAAACATTCCGCTTGATTTTCTTTCCAATCATATTTATTCACCCGATTATTTTCATCTAAATTCCAAACAAACGAGAAACCACCTCCGAAATATTTTCCACTTCCACGTTCACGCATTTTCGTTCGATTTCCCCATGGTTCGTCACAGAAGGCTCCCAAAACTTCGCTTTTATCAGTCTTGATAATTAACAACGTTGATTCAGCTTCATCGATCCTACATAAGATGAATTTTAAACTTGATGATAATCCACCATGAAAATTAATGAGAACAACGTATGTAGCAATCATTTTCATGGCTCTCATGACTCAATATTAAAAAAGAAATATCCGCTCACTTCGTCCATAAACGATAGAATGAGGTACCATCGTCGCAAAGATGGTAAATTAACGTCGGAGTTATTAGTTGATACTTTTCCGGTAAATAACACATTAATTGAAAAGCAACTTCTGATGAGACGATGCTTGAAGTGAAAGGTTTTATATGCGTAGCTGGTAAATCTATCACTGCAAAATCGGGGCCTTCTGCTTGCAAAATCTGAAAACAACCATTTGAAAATCAATTCCCAACATGAAATTCTAAAAAAGAAAAAATATTACTCCAAAAATACGGACAATTGACCAAAATAGATCGCAAAAACTAATCTATTATCAGCTAAGTACTGTGACATCCTTAAGCATATCACAAAGTAAATAAAAAAATAGCTTTTTACGCCATATATTTAGTATGAATACATCCATGTCAGATCTCGTTTAGAGAAGATATGTTTTTAAAGAAATGTTTTCCTAAGTTCTAATTTTTTTTATTCATTGCAGATTGCAGTTTCAAAAAACTATTGTTCTGCTCGATTTCGTTCAAATAAAGATAATCATTTCGACTATTCCGTGGCAGACAGCACTCCATCCCTAATCAATAAGAATTTTCATTGCCTTTAGATTTTTGTTTCGGCAGGAAAGTCAAGTGGGTAACTTCACGGCTGACCAAGTTCAATAGTGGGGATTTATTAAACTAACTGTATTTCTAGCTTGAAAAGACTTCGAAACCTCAGCTCTGCATTTCTATCCCAAATTCTGCATCACAATGATACTTTCATCTATTTAACATTAAAATGGATATTAAAAAAGTAGAAGATTTACGTTTCGCTCACTAAAAAAACAAAATTTACCATTTTCTCATGCCTTTCCTGAAAACGGGCGATTTTTGCGCCACCAAAATTCCGAATCCTCATTGCGGTTTCAAATAAAACTGCAACAGAAGTATTTTCATCATTTATGCTCTGAACAATCCTTTCCGCAAATAAATCAATCCGTTCTTCGCATGTTTTATCGGCCAAATCATCCGGTATCTGCAGGTAAGAACCTTTTACGATTCTCAATTTACAGCCGCAAAAATACCAAAATTATTTTACTAATCTCTAGTCCCCTATATGCAATTTTCATCCCACAGCTTCCAAAGAGCATCCACGCAATTTCAGCAAAACATCCTTACCAGTCCCACAACTTTCAGTTAATACCCTAGAAAATCATATAAAACCAACTTTAACGTTTTTTTGCCATATGCTAAGCAACGCGATAGCAATCCTCATCAATATTTTGCTTCCTTCATACAAGTAGCTATCAATAACGCAAATTAGATGTTTAAACGGCAAGGCGCAAAATATCCATCTAGGCCAATTTTGCAAAGCTCTTGCTAGAATGTTTGTGTCGGACGATCCTATCCAATTTCTCAACGTTTTGTAGACTGCTGTCTGAAAAGTTGGAAAAGTCAATTTATGATAATACTATGATAATATAGGGTATTTTTTTTATTCTTACAATTTCAATTAACTGCAGCCTAATCAATTAGCAAAGTAGATGATAAAATTTAACATCTGGTAACTTTTATCGAAGGTCAATTTTACCACAGTATCATTATGCACTAGTACTGCCAGAACATGTTAAATTGCACGAAGAAAAAACCTGACAGATTAAAATTAGCGATAACAATAAAAGGAGAAAAGTGGTAAAAATGCTAAGGATGGAATATAACCAGTAATTTTACAATCAAAAATGGATGAAAAAAAGATGAGAAAAACATACCTTGTGGATTTTCACAAGTGCAAGTAGTGTGTACGACGTAGCTTTGTTTGCCTGCGCAGAACTTTTCATATAATTTGAGTGACTTTTAAGGATCCAAAGAATGCAAGCGTATGCATCATCCTCAGTCATATAATGCAAAAATAATGCAAGTATAGGCTTTACCAACTATAAGAAAGTTGCAATTATAAGAAACAACATTAGTAAGTCTACTTTAACGAAACTTGATTTAAGTTTTGCGAGATAGTTCATATCAAATTGCTTTGCAATGCTTCACTCAAGTTAAATAAAAATTGATATAACACTAACAGGTGCGTAATTCAATGTCGGGACTGTAGCATCTAAGGCACGAATAAGACGATTAAGTGCTTTCAAGCCATTTGCATTCAATTCATAACAATTATGTATAGTATCCAAAGATAATAGAAAACGAGCTTTTGGTGAAAAATGCTCTAAATAAATCAGAATTAACTTTCAAAAAACCACATTAAACTGATAACCCTGAGTTCTTTTTGAAGCAGCTTGACTATATAAAGGTCCAACAATCCAGTCCTTTTTTCGCAAACCGCAACAGAGATAAGAACTACTCTTAGGAATTGAACTATATTTCCAAACACAGTACTGATTTATTTTGCCACATAAAAGATACATTTTGTATAACTTAGCTATAACAATCCAACTAAGCGTAATAATTTAAAAAAATGAGTAAAAAAAATCACCATCGTGCTCTTCCCATGCTTCAGATTCATAACTACCTTTGTACGCGTTAAAATCTGGATTATTTAATTTACAGATTTCTTGCCACAAATTTGCTCGTATTCTGTGCCCTACTGACCAATTTTTTTTTCGAAGTAATTTTTTTATCTGAAATCAAAAACAAAATTTAAACCCAAAATCACAATCATACATTCGTCTCATTTTTCTGACAAAATATTGTATCACATGATCGATGAAATCAAAAAGTCCTCTGATGAATACGTTAAACATTGAGTAGCACTGCTACTCTTTGATGTTTACGTCCTTCCAGCTTTCACTTTAATCCAAACCTAATTAGACTAGTCATGATCAGTGATTATTTGAGCTGTTTACTGCTCACATCGATACTCTTACTTCATCGGATCGATTCTGGTGTAGAATTTGTCGGATTAACTTTATATCACCGTATGATTCGTCGTAATTAATAATTTTGATACTGGCATAATTCGTAAATGTTTCCTGCAGAAAAAATGTTGTGCCGTCACAAATTTCACAGATAACTTAATTCGTAATAGTAATATAATAGCCCATACTATCAAAGTTACTGATGCAAAACCTGGATGTTTGATGTTCAATTTACACCTACCATTAGTGTTTCCAAACTTATTTGATGGAACCACTATTGCAATATTATAGTTTTCATTAGAGATAATGTCTTTTCAGTGATTGTTATTTAGCCAGTCCTAGCTGTGATGTTGCTGGGCATGAATTTACAAAAATATGAATCGAAAGCGTCGATCAATACTTCAAATTTGCTTAATTTCCGTAGCAGCACTTGATTTCTGGTTTATTTAACAATAGTGAGTTAATTAACAACATAACAAAAATCTTACCTCCCTCGATTCATGGAGCAGTAGCAGTCTCACATCCTCGTTGATCACCGCCTCGCTACCCGTTAGAAATTTTACGGACTTTTCACGCTTATTTGAAGGGAAGTGAAGTGAACGTCGTAAGCGACCACTTAATCGCGAGAAAAAGGTTGCATTTGACTGTGTGCATTGGAAGACGGATGGAATTGGTGGTACGGGTGCTACTGGAAGTTCTGTGTTGCTAGGCCCCGGTTCAGCTTCACTGTCCTCAACACTTGGCAACGAAGTCATGGCGGATAATGCGGGCAATGGAAGGAAGGACGCCTCTTCCTTCTCTCTAACCTCTGTCGCACTCGTACGTGCATCTGAAATGAGCTAGACTCTTCTCGTTGATCGATCTATTAGAGGGAGAAGGGAGGGATGCTTCCAACCTCTTTTTACTCCATCCCACTTCTTCGGATGCACTTTCAACCAACACTATCTTCCATTCCCCAGTCATATTTTATTTCATATCCGTCCAATGAATTTCAGATTCCCTTAAGATATAATGTTTTATTGATCGCTAAATCCCATAATGCGAGCCATTATTATCAACTCCGGATAATGGTACCCAAATTATTTCACCATCCTTTATTTGAGAACAAAATTGCGGGATATATAAACTACTGTCAACTTATTTCTCGACGATTAATACTTTCAGAAAAACAAATTACGAGTAATATCTCTTAGTTCATTTATTTCAATATTAAAGAATTTTAGGGATGGATTGTTTCGTCTGCGAAAGAGAATGGATTAAGCATTAAAACTGATGATAATGATTGATTATAAGTGGAAATAAAGGATTGGAACACTCGTTCTACCCTTCCCATTTCTTTCCGTGATTCCATTCATCTTCTTTGATGTGTGGGTAATTTGCAACATATGATTTTATAAAGCATGGAAGAACGTTTTGGAATCGGCAACAGGAGAAACCTTTAGAAAACTTATCGTTCAAAAATCTCATTGGGATATAACATATATATATATATATATATATATTTTATTCAAACTACATCCAGCAATACAATGGAGATACATCATTTCATTCTGACGATGTACTGGAAAAAGATTTTAATTATGACATGACAATATGTAAGCCCATATATATATATACATATATATCCTATTCTAGAATGGTTTTTTGATAATTAGGAGATCGCTACTAAAATGTAAATATCTTTGGAAAACCAATGAGAGATTTTCAAACTGTTGAATCAAGAAACCAAAAAAGAATCGAAAGGAAACGATTAATGAGAAAAATCTCTCTAAATAAAAAGAAAGAAAGGCATGGTCTTACCTGTCATTTTTCTCGTACTAGTCGATTTCTTGCGTTTGATATATGACTGATATATATAATCCAAATTGTTACGACGAAATATAGTCAAGCTATTGTGACGAAATGATCCCATAGCGGAGTTATTATGATCTTCTGACATTTGACCAGCAAGCAAGCACAGATAAAAGTTTGAAACCGTTCTGCATTCTCGCACACGTCCTTCTTTCTTCTCGTTTGCTGTTATCCACACTCCTTACCAGTTTCTTCAATAAGTATGATAGCAAATGAAACATGGCACAAATATTTTTTCTTTCTCTAGATATAAAAAGTAAAAGTTGAGAAACTCGTCGAACTTGTTTCGGTACTGTTACCTTACCCTCGCTCTTTTTCCCTATACTTCTCATCTTCAGTTCCTTATACCTTTACCTAATTCATTTATTTGTAGAAGACTTTTTTGCTTCCTCGTACAAAGTCATCTGTGTTATTTTGAGATACACTGCAATGAAATATGCAGACAATTTCACACGACAGTTCCACATGTAAATGGAAAATGTCAAAAGGCAGTAAGTCTGATTTAAGCCTCATCTACAGAGCAATATAATAATTATTACAACGACGAACGTCAGCGTACCAGTTTCATCTTAGTCGAGGATGAAATGCAATAAGAGTAGATGCACGTACGGTTCCATCAATATAATCAACGCAAAGATCGTTCTAGTTCCAATTTCTCATTTTGCTTCTTCTTCAACAGAAACACGTCGCTCTTATACCCCACGGATTTCACTCTTTTTAATAATACTGCTTGCGTGTACTTTTCCGCAGAACTCACCCCATATTATCAGTTCAGACTTATTCTCCGATCTGAACCAAATTGCTTCATATTTTCCTGTTTTCGTAACGATATTATACATTCTACACAATGCACATTTGCTATTTGAACATATCGTTCGAAATCAAATAAATAGCACAAATTCTTTGTGACCTCCTCACATAATCTGCAGTAAATTTATTAAAAAACAAGTAGTAGGGATATTTCTATTTTTAGTAATCTGAACCAAGGGAAAAAATGGAACATACTTCACAACAGCTTACTGGCAATAATCGAAAAATGTTCGTACTATAATGGTACCACCTTAAAGGGTAGCATACCATCATGAGGCATCGATCGATGTCACTGTGAAAGCATTGATGGTAACGTTTGATTATATGTTCAAGTCTATAAAGCAACTGATGATCATCATTTAACCAAAGCACATAAATCATCCCATGCTTCCCAAAAGTGTTATTTTTCCACATACCATACAACCACCGATCTTTGTCCTTTCTACTCTATCAGTACATTGGTGTAACTCAATTAATAAATTGTTCGAAATTCCTACCTTATTTGACCTTAACTTAGTTCTGATACCTCAATCTACTTAAACCTAAGATCAGACCTATGTATGAACATGGATTATCTCACCACTTCAGTATATCAGATTTTTACTGAACTTAATTTAATTTAACCTAAAGAAAGTCGGTTTCTCAATAATCTTACTGCTGTTCATCCTCAAACTAATCCTTTTAAATTCCTTAGACTAACGGTGTTTCCAAACCGTTGTTGTACCGTTTGAGGCAGATGAAGAGATAACAGAAACCGCTCTAATTACTGATTTTCTTCATTGGGAAGAACAGGTAGAAAAAATTTGAGTGAAACTCGGAAATCAGTGCAGTCATCAATTTGAACTCACTGAAAGGTATTTGAATGAAAAGCTCTCTATGATAAATTTTATGTGAAATTATTAATCCCGTAGCTTTAGCAAGTACAGTAGGAACTAGAGCATTAACAGAGAGGGAAGTGGATGGAGTTTGATAGTATGCGGTTAGCGACTGCGGCGCTTTTCGAAGGTCCATATCCGCGTGGCTTACCCAAATGCGCTCAGGGGACTAGAGTTGTGATCACTTTCGCTACTGGAGGAAAAAGGGAAAAATCCGAAAAATGAATCATTAACTGAAAGAAGAGATGACTCACTCCTTCTTTCAGTTAACAATGAGAAATAATTCAAAGAATGATACCATTCCCATAAACACGGCTTTCAGAGAGAAAAGCATGATTAGAAATCACTAGAGAGAAACGAATCACCGGAAGCGAGTATCCATTTCATGCTACAGAAACACAAGTTCTCGGTATGATAATTCTCATCTTTTCCGAAAATACCGCCGAATTCCTCTTCTCTCTCTTTCACTTTTTCACTTCGCCCATTTTACCCATTTCACCTGGAAGGATATGAAGATAGGGACTTCCTCCTGGTCGCAAATAATTTAATCATAATTTCTGCTTCTGCTCCTGGTTGATTTGATTTGAAGTGGCTTTTTATTCGGATTATGCTCGTCTGCTATGAGTAACAGATTACCGGATCAAAGGAAGTCGGCGAATATTGCAAGATTTCGCAAGAAATTAGATATTCAATTCAAAACAATACAATTAGAAATGAAATGAACTAGAGATATCAGAGATTTTATTAAGCTGAACTCTTGATTTTTAATTTTTAGTAAGATCAAAACTGCCATTTAGACCGGAACTCAACGAGAATGAACCACACGGAAAATGTGATGGACCCAATCTCCGTCACACTGATCGAATGACATGAGAATCTTCCACGGAACACATAACAGAGTCACCTTTGCATTCTCAGATGAACGACTAATGTTCGAACAACTCATCGGTCGAAAAGTAGTTTCTGAGCGTTTCCTGTGAGGACTTACGCGGAATGATTTTTCGTTGGATATGCGCTTGCTTTAGTGAATGCTTGTAATATCAATTGATTTCGGACACGTAACAAGTGTATAATCGGGTGGAATAGTTGTTAATTGAAGCATTGAAAGTAGGATGCAATAAGATGAAATTTCTGCAATTTAACCTGTAACTGATAATGAGTATTATTGCGTCAAAGCGTTGTTAACTGCACTGTAATCTTCTTGAGATTGCGCCGCATGCATCAGTGCTTTTCCTTCATATTAGAATTGCAACTTATGTAATTTAGTGTTTGTAGCAGATTCATATTGCACACCTCACTTCTCTCCATCATAACATAATGTTTACTTATCAAAGTATTATAATCAGAGATCTGAGGTTTAAAGTAGAATTATGAAAGTCTTAAAATATTGAAGGTTGAGCGACAACATTTGTGCTTCATATTTCTATTAAAGTGCGAAGATTCATAAATTCATATGCTTAGAGTTTTTATTTATATTTCAATAATTCGTAGGAATTACTATTCTTCCTAGATCTTATTGAAATCAAATTTATGAGATCAAAGTTTGTTTACACAGAGTTTTTTGTTGGATCATTGATTTTTATTTCTCTCCAAATAAGTGTAATAGTATACCAATTTTAAACATACTGTTATGCTTGAATTAGGTATTTTGTTTTTGTATTTTTCGCAGTCATTATAATCTTACCAATGAACCGGTAAAATGATAATTTCATTTATTAGAATTATAATCCGGACTTACAAATTGAAAACAGTCAGACTTTTGATACTAAGTTAAATATGTACCTCCTCAACCAATTAAATGGATATTTTCAGGCTATGAGGGATTTCTGATACTTATAGTGGTATTTTAAGTGAGCTAACATTGATTGCAATGTTTCACAGTCAACGGATTGTACGCTTGTTTCTTGAAAAGGAAGAATCAGATGATAGATTGCTTGCCAATGATCATTCCGAATGGTACTCTATTAACAGGTATGTTATCATATGAATAAGAGAACATCACGTTTGATAGACTTATAATCTTATTATAAATTCAGCAAAAAGGATTAGAAATATTCCATTTACTGTTGTTGATTTCAAGGACAGTCATAAGTTCCTATATGCTAAAAAAATTTCATCAATTCTACATGGATGAGGATGTCGAAACATTTCTAAACAATTCTCTTAAAATCAGTAATTCACTGTGTTTGCAGGTGTGCCTTTTTTTACTTTTGCTTTTGTTTACCTCTTTTATTTCATTCGATTAATATTCGATGTCACTTGATCTTTATCCGTTGATAGAGAATAGAAAAATCGATTGCAATAGGGTTGTGAACGACGTTTTTGGTGAATATCATTGATGTCTCCCGAAAGGAAACGTCAGGAAAAAGCTTTATATGCCGAAAAAAATTGTATTCTAATAAATGGTGGGGAAAACGATAGTTTTTAAACAGTTTTATAGCAATATTTTCTGCGATTTTCTGGAAAGGATTGATTTAATATCACTCCATTTACCTGTCTCACTATAGATTTGCTTTTCCATTTCTTCGTTTTCATGATTAGGTAATTATCTGGAGAATGTCATAAAGCCACGCCTATGTGGTGGAAACAAAAAACTCATCACAAATCACTGACGTTCGATTTCACTGAACGAATTGTCACTGAATTTTTTCCAAAATTTTTTGTCATTATAAAATATGATTTATGAATTTGAGGTCTATTATACACTTGTCACTTCATTGTTATCAATGGTAATGACGAAAACAAGTATTAATGGTGTCCTCAGTCGAGGTAGTATGCATCTTTTTTCCTTCAATCAATTGCAAGAATTTTTGGGCATTTCTGCTGAATGGATCTCTTACGATAAAAAAGTAATGGTTTTCGTTGGATTTCATTTCTTTATTACTGCGCATCCAAATTTTATGCAGAATCTAACACCATCTCGAATATTTTCGATAGGATTCATAATTTTTAAATTATAATTCTTAGCAGTAACTTCTATTTGAGGAGAAGAAGAAAATGTTTTTATTCAGCTTTTGGATTTGGGTGCTGGAGATGGTCAGATAACTACAATAATGGCACGATTATATAGGACTGTTTCAGTTACGGAAGCTTCCAAGGTTAATTCAGTAATTCGATCGATGTTCGTTGGTTTAACTTATTTCAGAAATTGAGGAATATTCCTGGGGATATTTTGAATCAAATTTCTTCAATTAACCAGTAAGTCTCCGGTGAAAATTTCAACCTTTAGCTTGCTTCAAATAATATCTTCAATACATATCTTAAATAAGCATATTGCGATGAGGAAAATATTGAATGTGATGTGTGAATGTACAAATTACGAAATCTGGAAATAGTTGATGAACCTGAAAGCGGAGGAATTCGTGAAATTTGTGTTTTTAAGCATTTGAAGTTTTCTGTTTTTACTTTTTCAAATTATTAAAGATAATGGAATGGCGCTTGAAGCAACGCGGATTCAGAGTCGTTCCAATGGATATTTGGCAGCATTCCGAAACGTACCATTTGATTTCAGCACTTAATCTATTAGATCGTCATTACAATCCATTTGTATTGCTAGCCCAATTACATGCGATTACTCTACGTTCGGGTTCTTTGCTGCTGTTGGCTGTTGTTTTACCTTTGCATCAGTATGTGGAATTTCATCCTACAAATCAGACAAATCGGCCAGGTATGTGTGTGAGATTCCTTCAAAAGTTTCTGTTTAATATGATTTCGAGATATTTTTGCAAAAAGGTCAGTATAACTTGTTCATATTAGTGAATTCGCGTTACTTACTTTTAGATAAAGCAAATTATAAAATATAATGCTTATTATTTTGATTAATTAGGATTTTTTTAGATGTAAAAATTTCGATCAAGGGTAGAACGTTCGAAGAGCAGGCGGATTCATTAGTAACAGATATTTTAGAACCAGCAGGATTTGAGTTGCTCAAATGGGGAAAACTGCCTTATTTAAGCGAAGGAGATTTCAGAAAAGTAGGATCTTATTTAATTTTCGTTTTTAATTGAAGAGATTTAAAACATGAGATTTCCGAAGGATCATAACTTTTTTCAGTTAAAATCAATGATATCTGAAGTCCATAATTACAAATATTGCAGCCATTTTACCACCTTGACGATGCCATATTTCTGTTAAAACCAGTAAATATCAGTTCCACTAGGAATAGTTTCTCGAATGTTTCTTCAAACGATTCAGTGCCGAATCGCAATTTCAGTTAAAGTTACTTATGCCGATTACAATTTTGACTTTTAATAAATACTTTGTTTCTTCCATTTTCGTCAAAGATATGAAATTTATAAAGATTGACGTCTACAAATGATAATAAACGTGAACCTTGCGCTGAAAAAAGTTACCAATGCGTGCAATAAATATGCAATGCACTCAGCATCCTTATATAATTCAATTTATTTAAATTTCTCCTGCTCTAGACCGGTGAGTATTTTACGGTTGGAGGATTATAATGCAGGTATTTATGACCTTGGTTTTTTTCTAAAGTGATTTATTTCTTCAAAAGTTATAGATAGAAGGCCGGCCTAGGTCAAGTAGGAAAACAGAGGAAGAAAAGTGGAGGTATATGCTTCACTTGTTCTAGATTTGCAAAATATTGTGGAAATTTTTTTGAAGTCAGCGTGATGAGAGCGATTCAAGCAATCTTAGCATTATGCTTAAATATGTTCTGTGGACTTTCGTGATGTCTGTATCTTCCAGAATCTAATTCATTGTATAATTTTAGAATGACGGACTCGGACACAGAATCATTTCACAGTGCTGTTGGTAGCTTGTCGGATCGTGAGGACACGAACGACCGTGATATAAACTTAAAGGGTGGAGAACTTGACGAAGAGGGAGAGGTCGGAGCGGTTCAAAATAATAAATATGGGTTCAGTCGATCCACTGAGTTACCAAATAAATATTTTGATAATAAAGCTAGAGTGTTGGAAGAATTATTTGTAAACCGGAAGGAGGAAATATTTCAAGATTCGTTATTTTCTGAGGGAATTTCAAAATGTGTATCTAATTTCAAAAAACAAAACCAGGGTTATGTGTCAGTGGATGAAGATCATTTTGGTCCAGAAGAGAGAATCAATTCGATCCAAGGATCAAAATTAGATGATGTCCCTTTTGAAAAGATGCTCCGTTCCCAAACATTGAAGCGGTCTGTTTCACAATGCAATGGGATGGATACTAAGAAAGTGTCAAAAAATAATGAATATGACGAAATTTCCCAAAAAAATGAGAAACTATTTGAAATGAATAAATTTAAAAGTGAAGGAGTTGAAAAGTTTGGTATAGAGAATGGTAGAAACTCGGTAATTAAAAATAAGGATTCTAAACGGGAGCTTATTTTGGGATTCACGGATAATAATAACGTGAATGATGCCATCATGGCAGAGAAAGTGGAACGTTCTGAGAGAAAAACCATTATTGGTCATGATGGGTGGGATGATTGGGAATTGGGATATGCAGGAAAAAATGGAAACGGTAACAGAATCCGAAATGAAGACCAAGGATCGCCACTCATGTTGACATCGCATGCCGACGAACAAAATCGAATTGTTGCTGATTCGAAATCAAAGGTTAGTATCTCAGTATTTCTGATTGAAACCTCTTGCAAAGTGCACATAGTTCCGATCTTCTGAAAAAAAGTGCATAGAGAAATATCTTAGTGATATCCATGCATTCTGTAGCCATATCAGAAACTCAGTTTAAATATGTTTTAGGCTGGATCGGAAACAAAAGTCAAGAAAAGCAGATCATTCTGGGATTGGACTGAATTCGGTGATATGGTCGCTGCTATTGGTCAGTAATGCTTGTATTATTTCAATGGTGATATTTATCATGTGATAATATTTTACTAAATTTTTTCTTCATACGCTTTGAATTTTACTTTTTACTTCTGATTAAATATTGTATGCTTTTTAGGAGAAGGTTTAACAAACATAACGAGCGTTGTCGAATCAGGACTTGGATTGCCGACACCAGAAGAATTAGTAAAAATTCAGTCTATAAAGAAGCCTGCAGATGATTGTAAGGCTATGAAAGTTAGCATTTCTTTGTTCCAGTTGTTCATTTTATATTTGTTGAATTTACTGTTATTATATTTACTGTATTTACTGTAATTTACTGTTATTATTCACTAATTGTTTCATCTTTTCAAATTCGATGCTCAAAATATGATTCTGCTGAATATGAAAATATGATTTTGCAGGAAAGGGACAAAGTAATTAGTTCTGGTATAAAATCATACGGTAAGCTGTTCGCAGGTTTTGGAGCTAATGTTGTAACGGGTTCATTGGATGTACTTGAAGCACTTGGCAAGAAGACATTTGAAAAACTTACCGTATCAGAACGGGTTTGCTATTATTTTAGTCATACAATGTCAGGCATAAGTGATAATGTGGATAAAAAAGGATAAAGTTTGTTAGCGTTTGCCTTTGGGTATGATATGATATATAAATTACGATTTCTTACTTTGGAATATTTAAAAACTAGGGTTCTGAGAAAAGACGATTCATCTTCGAACCGGAAAAAGGTCAAAACTTGTCCGAAGTTTTACGAGAGTTGCGCGAAAGTCAATCAGACGAAGCAGCATTTGAAACTAATTGTGTTAAAAAACGCGAGCTTACATTTATTGATTTCTTCGAGAGATTTAGTGGTATGCTTCATCTGGAAGGTCTCGAAATGCTTTCAAAAAATTATTTAAGAAAAATCCCACCAGAAAGAAGAAGGTATTTTGTTGTTTTTTTGAAATTTTCTTATTTTTTTCATCCTGAAATCCTGAGTTTTAATGCATTGATTCATATATTCCATTGGAAAGTTTCATTTTGTACTCGAAAGAATAGATGAAGCATTTATCGGCCGAGGAATCACTAAGAGTGGAGACCACATAAAAAGAGGTGGTATCGAGTTATTCGACTCTTTGTTTTTCTTAAATTTCAACACTTCGCTATTCAGATTATTTCATTTTTCCAGCGAAGTAAATGAAATTTTCGCAGAAGATTTGGCAAATACTTTGGAACAGTATCAAGACAATCAACAGGAAAATTTTCTGCATAATTTCAAAGAAATATTATCAACCATCCCCCTGCCTTACGAGGTAAGGCTGATTTTCATTTGTTTTGTATCATTATTAAGCGTCCTAAAGTCATGTTGCATCTTATTGCATATTTTTTATTTTCATAATGTAAGATTCATTATATGCAATTATTTTTTCAGAATTCGGGTTTGATGGATTCTTATATGCGATGCCAAGAACGTTTGGAAAGGCCATCTGGTTCTAACGATGAAATTTTCGAACTTTTTTTAGGTATTTTTCTTTTTTGGTTTAAAATTAAAATTTAAAACTGAAAACAATTTTGGATTTACGCTTACATTGTGTTGACTTATTTCCAAAAGTCATACTATCATCTGCAGAATGTTTGGCTGATTTTACCGCTCAAAGTGTGCAGTCAATTCATATATTGGGACAGTTGCTGTTAATTACGGCTACCACTGTGAAGCAGGAACCATTTTCTGAATTCCATAGCCTAATCGGCCGACAAATTTCATTTTTCAGTAATCAGTTTGCTCAGCATATCAATGTGATTGGTATACCTTCTGAAGAAGTTTGTTTCCTTAGTATTAGTATATATATATATATATATATAGATAAGTATGTTCAAAAGTTTATAACTTAGTATTTCTACATATTTATGTATATTTATATATTTGTGCGTCTATTAATTCATGTTTGATACATACTTTTGTATGCGTCGATTTGTTTGTTATTCGGTTTACATTAAGTTATTTGTTTACATCAAAATTGAGACTGAGAAACTGAGCAATTTTAGATTTTCATACTGCACATTGCCAAACGGAGGAATGTTATTCATATGTTCTGATTTGAACTAAGTGTAGTCAACCGGTTAACTTGAACTAAAATTTAATGCATATAAAGTTGCTTTCATGTAATATTAACTTTATTTCTTGCAGATAGAAGAACTAGTCACGGAGGTATTTCTTGCAGCTGGAGACTCATTCTCATATGTGCAGCAGTCGTTTCGTCTTCTGCGACCATTATTTATTTTGTGATCGTATTTTCTCATTTATACATGTAGCTTGTCGGTTTTGAACGGAATAAATTATTCAAATTCATTGTTTGGAAGCAAAAAGATTTTAAAATCTCATGCTATACATAACCATTTAGGAATCACTAAGGATAAAGTATTTTTCCCAATTTGTTCACAGCCAGCTTTTCTTAATTTTAATCATTATCCCGCTTTTATTAAAGTGTTCAGTTTCGCTTTACATAGAGGTAAAGAAAATAAAGAGATTTAGAGATTTGTTTTCCACTACTGAATCTTCAGTTTTTTTTGGGAGCTTTTTTTCTGAATTCTATGCAATAAGTATACGATTTATATATATATATATATATATATGCATATGTTTTATATATCTATAAATATATAAAAATTTTATATATATAGAAGATTGTTAGCAAATCAGAGAGTTATAAAATAGAAATCTAAGAATGTGTTTCATTACTAATTATCATTCCGTTTGAGATTGGTTGTTAGTGAGATTTGCGATTTAAATATGAAAAAACTTTTGAAGCGTCATACTATGTTCGGTATCCTGAAAAAGGTTCGAGATGTGGCAATGGTACAAAATTTCGATGCGGTAGTGAGTGCAGGTGGCCGAGCTGTTAAGACTGTCCTTTCGTCAAAACCGGATAAGGTTCCATGCTTCAAAATATCTGCTAAATTGATTCAATGATCACATATATTGGATGTGAAAATATTAGATCACTATTGAAAGTTATCGTGCTGAACTACCAAACAAGTTTCGGCAATTGTGCGAAGTGTCGAAGTTTTTTTGCAGCCACTATGTAAACAATCGCAAAAGTGGTAATAAAGTGAACGAAATTCTTCTGATCTAAGATCATAATATATTGTATTGTTTCGTTAATTGATCTAATTGAACCGCGATTATCCTTTTCAGGTAGAGATCATAAATGCTTCGAAGTTAAGAACTTTCAAGAAATGTGATGATTCGTATACGTTTGCATTATATACAGATAAACCAGAAAATGGAACTTACTATATTGTATATGTTCCGAGAACGTTAAAGATTTGGCGTACGCGGGATCGGGATGAAGCAGAATTGTTAAGGGATCAGTTGAACAGTATGAAACCGTTTGTTAATATTTTGGGTAATATTTCTGAAAATATCTTCAGTAAGAGTATAAAATAGTGAATGTTTCCTTCGTACACTCTCTGAGATCAAATTATATTTTGTCGTTTTTTCTAAACTTCGATTAATCGGTACGACAAGTTTTTCACTAGTACGAAAATATATAACTGCTAGTAATTTTCTGTCTTCCACAAGATAACTTTTCATATGCAGTAATCTGTTTTTCAGAGAAAATAAATTCAAAATTATTTGAGTATGAACTGGAACAGTTGAGAGATTCGGTGATCAAGCATCCTAATTTTAATGGTATACATCATGCAGCTGCTTGTAACTTTCCAAAAGTTATCATTGGTTTGTGCAAGGATCGTCCAAAGTTCGTAAAGTTTGATCCAGAAAAATCGCTCTAAAGCGCTATGTTCATTTATAGTAACTCTGCAGAAATAAGAATCAGAAAATCAAAAATTTGCTGTGAACAATAACTATTGCAGTGTTTTAAAATTAAGCCATAGATAATGTCATTAGAAATATCTTGACAATTTTGAAAAGATTTTTAATTTACTAAATAATTGTGATATCAACAATACCATTATATCAGAAATAATCAATTAATAGCAATGCTAATTTGCGGAAAATTCTTTTGTTTGTTCGATAGCGCTACATATCTGTGGTGAAAATCATTTTTTAGAATTAATGAAAAAAGATTTACTTAGATTCCTCAGCATGAACTGTTTATTTGCAGTGTAGTTAATGAAGAATCCATTGATGGTTATTATCCGTTGCACATAGCAGTGGAGAATAATGCTAGAGAAGCTATCCAAGTCCTTTTGAATTTGGGTTCTGACACTGCGAAACAGGATTGTCATTCCAAGACTGCCGTGCATTATGGTGCTGAAAATGATCCGGAAATATTGAAGGTATGGTGGTTAATAGTAATCTTTTTTTTACTGTTCCTATGCATAATCTGCCGCAGAAGTCGAAAATATATATTCACTCTCTCTAAAATACAATTAGTCTCTTCTATCATCATAAAGCAATAATAGTATTTTTCATTATCTTCAGTTATTGTCCAGAGCTCACGATTTTTTGGATGCCATTGATATAATTGATAAAGATGGCTTATCACCACTTTGTCTTGCTATTCGCTCAGCTAAAGAAAAATGCGTGGAACTCCTGTTGGATGCAGATTGTTCAACTGGTCCTTTCCCAGGTGGTTCTTTGGCTGCTATGGTTTCCGTAGCTTCTTCATCACCCAATTTACCAAGGTATTAAAAAAAGTTATTTTAATTCTTCTCTCTTTTTTCTTTTCATTGGATTTTCTTATATTCGGCTGAATTTCAGTCCAACAACGACGTTAGAAAAATTAATGGTTTTTTTAAAGGATCGTCGACTTATTATTGGTGCGAGATCCACAATTATTGGTCGAAGAAGTCGGTAATTCATCCACTATACTTCATAAGAAATTGGAACTGAAGGTAAGTTTGGTCGTGCCTGTTTTATATTTGGTGTAGCATTTCATTAAAACATGCCGGTTAAATTACATGTTGGCTTACTATTTGAACAGAACTATTTGAAGTTGATCTCTATGTTTTGAATTGAAGAAGTATCAGATCTTCATATCAATTGATTAAAATTCATGAAAAAGAATCCCATGAGAAAAAGATATAAAATGTATTCATAATGAAAAAAGTATGATTTAACTTAATCTTTTATCTCTCAAAAGGAAATATATTTCAGTTACTGTACCATATTCTGGGAGATCTTGGCGATGTTGTCAATATAAATGTTCGGAATGGTTCGAATCAAACACCACTACATTGTGCTGTAACCCGAAATGATTTGTCACAAAGTTTTGCACTTTTAACATACAACGCTGATGTTAATATTGCAAATTATGAAGGTGACACTCCGTTACATATATCTGTTAAGGTATATTTCACTTTCAGTAAACTAAGAATAAATACAGTCGAAAATCATGTTTTTCTAGAATAGATAAAGAATCAGTTATTCCAAAATTATTTCTTTATCAACTTATGTTTAAGATTACTGAATTACTGATTGTTCATTGGACAGATAATTCCTCTACAACACATCATATTTCAGAATTATTTGAAATTTTTGGACTTTTTTGTGTTTTTGAAATGCTGTCTTGCTACTGTTATCAATATTTGAGAGAATGCGGAAGTATTGTGAGGATAAATCGGAGGTGACGCAGCTGTTTTTTAGAATGAAAATGTTGACCTGGTGAAGTTATTGTTATGCTTCGGTGCATCAGTACAATTAAAGAATAATAGTGGAGAAACAGCATTAAATGTTGGAAATAGGTAAGTTTGTATAGATTTTCTGGAAATCTGTATTAACAAATCGTATTTGTAAACATTTTTGAAGAATGGATATAAACAAAATAATTGTTTTTTAACTCTAATATTGGAAGTTTATGCCACCTTTTTCAACTTTTAAATTCAGTTATAATCTTATTTTAATTGTTTCTAAGTGAGTAAGTTTTGCCAACCAACGCTTTTTTACAGTGAGAATGTCTTTGAGGATTTTATACAAAAATTGAAGAATGCTTCGTTGATAACAGCAAATTTATATTTGAAAAATTAATACAAATTCAGCACAGAAATTATGGAATGCCTGAAGCTCTTCACCCGTTCACCTTTAATTATTGAACCAGTTTTAGATAACGGTACGTTTTATTGGAAAGCAGATTTTGGCAATCAGTTTAATTTTTCCCAACAATTTTTTTTTCAAAGCCTTCACAAATTATTTCGATTTTTGTTTAAATATTAAATTCAGATGTTGCATTATTTTTTAGTATTCTGCAGCTGAATTTTTTCATTTCTCAGCTTTTGATGATTATTTTATCACAAGTAAATTTCAGTCTTGTCTGACCTTATGCAAGAGAGAGCATTAGAGGAACGGTATCAAATGACACTTGAACAAAGACAACGATTGATCAATGTAATAAGCTTCGATGGCGGTGGAATAAGAGGCTTAATACTTTTGCAGGTATCTATCAAAGCATTCTTTTTACTATGAAGTATGCTAGTTTGTTAACTGTTGGCATTTAGACCACGAAGTAATGGAAAAAATGAACAGATGCTAAATATGCTATACTTCATTTCATATTAATCATATTCTCTTCTAAAATACTGAAGAAATGTTTTCTGTAACTGTATTGAAGGTTGAGTGATCAAGCAGTAATATCTGTCATATTAAAATTTAGACAAACTGAAATTGTCACAATATGTATTAAACTGTACACAGGTATTGAATAAGGAACCAAATAAATCAAATAGTTAAATACAGCAAATAAACAACTAACCTTTCTCTTTATCTTTCCGTCAAATGCTTTTGCAATCACATTTCCTGTTGATAAAGTAATTTTATTTCAGACGTTGATGCATATTGAGAAATTGTTGGGTCATTCTGTTATAGATCACTTTCAATGGTTATGTGGAACTAGTACAGGAGCAGTAATCGCTTTGGGGCTAGCAAAAGGTTTATTAATTTCATGTCCATCATTTTTGACATTTATATTAGCCATAAAAAAATTTTTGCTCAATTTGTATAAACATCCATATTTCAGATAACGCCATATGATTTTCTTCCTTCCTTTTTCGTTTACCTCTCCTTCCTTCAAAAAAAAAAGCAAAAACCTTTTGCAGGGTTCTCATTGAAACATTGTCAAAATCTATATCTACGCATGAAAGATGAACTATTTGTTGGTCAGCGACCATATTCAGCAAAAGTAATCGAGAGTTTTCTCCGCGAAATTTTGGGAGAGAACACAACGATGGCACAGTTAAGGTCTAAAAGGTGCGTTCATGTATCATTTTTAGGAAATAATCTTTTCTGGATCTATTTTTTTGATTTTCAATTGTGTTTATGATCGCCAGTTATAACCAATCAATTTTTACTTTTCATTTCATTCTGTATTGTCTTATAATTTCCGGAGTCAGTCTGTCCATCTTGCAAATGACTAAATTCCGTCTGTAGTAGAAAATGACAATGTGACTCGTTATAAAAGTCGACTCATTTGTTGAAGAAAGTTTCTGACAATAAACAATTATGCCGAATTTTATATAGGATTATCTGCCAAATGATATCTTTGTAATCAGTTGGTTTACGTTTTGAATGCAGCATTAAGATATTTCGATGTAGAAAATATTTAATTACGTGTTCTATAGTTTTCTGGTCAAGTACATCAAAGAAATAAATAACTGTGCCCGAAGAAAATGTTCTCTCTATTTTTAGAGTCATTGTAACGGCTTCATGCGTACGAAAAAACCCACCACTGTTGAAACTCTTTCGTAATTATACTTTACCGGTTAGCAAGGCTGAAAACAAAGCCTTGGGATTTGATGATCCTTGTGAGAACTTAGTATGGAAGTGTGCGCGATATTCTACGTAAGTTGATTCATTATATGACGCTTCATTACTTCAATTTATTTATTAAAAAGCAAGCCCCATAAATTTCTCTCTGCTAGGAATTGTCTTGTTCAGTATCTTAACCCTTTAGTTATCAATGCTGTTGTTGATTACTATACATTATGAGAGTTACTAGTAAAATTTGCTCGATAAACTTGAACATTAGCCGCTCTAGCTACGTACTTTTAATGACACTTCAAACTTTGAATAGAAGACATATGGAAGGAAAGATTCTGCATACGTTTACATAGATTTTGGTGACGTTAGTATCAACATAATATGTCGATTTGGATTATAACATATTTTAATATATATAATTTTATATACAATAATGGACATGTTCGTTGCTGTATCTTAATCATCTATCAAGTGAAATGAACGGTGCAGAGAGGAATGGAATCAGATAAATGTTGGTTTGGAAAGTGTAACTGGTTATTGATTATATTTTGTAGCGCTGCTCCCACGTTCTTCACACCGAAAGATAATTTTGTTGATGGCGGATTAATGTCAAATAATCCAACGCTTGATCTTTTGTCAGACATACATATTTATAATGCTGCATGTATTAAAGCGGCAAGTTATTTGTTGAGTTTTTTAGTATCAGAAAAAGGCATGATATTTATTTTCGTCATTTCATTACTTAATTGCTATCATCTAAACAAGGAATATTGAGGGAGGAAAATTATAAATCTTTTTTTCGGATAATTAATAGAAATTAAAATACATCACTACGAGCCACTTAACGAAGATGTCCCAAAAATTAATTAATTAACCGGTCCAATAGGTCTTTGAAGTGTATCGGCAGTCTTGTTACTGATATATTCATTTAGAACGGATCCTTTTCATATTTGAGATAAAAATAAATTTTTCAGAAAAAAGAAACTGTACGCATTGGCTGCATCGTATCACTCGGAACTGGTCGAGCACCTCCTGAAGAATTAAGAAACATGAAGTGGAATTTTGGTATACCTGGAGGTCTTGTCGAAGGAGTATCGATGTTTCAAGATTTGATGAGTTTGAAAAATCTTCTTGTAGAGCAAGTTGGTTTATCCACATCTTTTTTAATTAAGCAGTAATACCAATTTCATAACATTTCACTAATTTCTGTGATTTCTTATGCAGATCTTGTAATATAAATAATTTTCCGTCATTCTCATATACTTTCTCATATCCTTATTGGTTTCTTTCTCATGTTGATGCCCAAGCGACCAAATTACATTATTCACAAGCTTTCCTATAATTATTTATTTACCCAGGATTTCTGAATAGGTCAGTAGCAATCCTGCTTGGGGCTAATCTGAAGAATACGGATAATTTTATACTTTTTATACTTTATTCCATATATCCGTTACAGTATTTCAAAAATAGTCTGAAGCGCAGCAACAAACGATATTGTTAAGAATCGATTGATCTAGTTTGCTTCTATTTTTTGTCGTTAACTCGAGAAGAAATGACTGTATTTACATTTCTGAACCTACTTATTAATATTAAACTTTTATTTCCTTGATAAAATCTCTCAGAATTATTTCTAAGTGATCATAGTTCTTACAAGTTCAAATTTTCATATACCAGTTTTTTCATAACACGAACATTATCAAGCTTAAGATTAATTTACTGGATGTCAAGTTCCGACTATATAATGCAGTCACGGTTCAGTTCCGGCATCTTTCAATGTCAAAACATCCAAAAATGCGGACTACGGGGAGTACTGACAACATCTATCACTGACAACACCTATCATCATGTTATCTAGATGATATCATACTGTTGTGTGGATTACTATGTCGAGGTTTAAGACGTAATGAGCACTGACTGAGAAGACGACAGATGACGAAAAAAAGAAAACTCATTAAATTAACAGTACAATCCAAAATACTAAAACAGAGCTCAAAAAAGCATTATTCAATGATTGTTTATTTATCTTACGATATAACTAGCTAAACCTTATGTTACAGATTACAGCTTCCAATGGTCCATGCGTAACACGTGCACGATCTTGGGCTCATGATCAGTCCATTCCATTTTTTCGCTTTTCGCCATCTCTTTCTTCACATGTGGAACTTGATGAAAGAAATGATAAAGTTATCATTGGCTTCCTATGGGACACAGAGGTACGTGATATACAATTTGTACATCTACTAGAACTCAATAATAGCCTTGACTTCTTCATTTTTTTGAGAATGCTGGTGATTAACTCAACATAAAAGATAGAAAACAGTAGTAAAGCAATGGTTATTACTTCATGATTTCTAAATACACTATTTAATAAGTTATTTTAGTTAAAAAACTTTTCTTTAGCTTCATCGATATCGTATTCTAATGGAGACAGATCATTTAACTATCATATTTATCTAATATTCCCGTCAGCAGAAAATGAAAAATCCTCTAGCCTAGCTTTTCGTACGATGTTTCTGAATATCACCGAGATATATAGATTCGAATATAATTGCTTCAAACCCATTAATTTGGTCTTCTCCTTAATCTCCACTTGTTGTGTTCATCTATTCCACTTTTTTATTCTCTAGTGGTCATTGTTACTTTAAGGATTAAAACAAGATTTATAGCATTCCAAATTGTGTTTATAAAATAATACTCGATAAATTCATTTAATATTCAATATTTCTTAGAAATATCTGCGCACCGATGCAAGACACGATGTGGAAACCTTGACGAGGTATCTCAAATCAATATGAAATTTTTTCTCATGCAATATATGGGATGACTGTAAAATAAAGGTTTCAAATTTTCAACAGTATTTATTTCACCAACTTGTAAAAGATTGTAACATATAATTAACACAATTTGTTTCCCATAACAATTAATTGTAATATATATTTGAAATACTGAAAAAGTTTACTACTTGACTAATGAACAAGTCAATATTAGGAGAAGTCATTGTAAGAGCCCTTTGAAAAATATGAATCTGGAAATCAAGCATGAAAATTCCTTTTAATTACTTTTTTCTACAAGTATTAATATACCAATATAAGTACCATTTCTTCAAGATTTAAATATGAAGAATTAATTGTTACGTAAACAGATCCCATACATTGTAATGAATCGGTAAGTTCACAATCATCAATTCAATTGATTTTAAAATAAACTGTAAACATAATGAAAAAACTTGGTAATCGTGTAAGCTAATAAAATTGATTTGCATGAGTTATAAATATAATGACAAACTGAATATGTCACATAATCAATTCGATTAGCTGCAAAAACAGTAGGAGACATCATATAATATGACTATACGAATGAATATATATATATATAGTTGTCCTAAATGTTGTCATCTTGACAGACATTATGGATTAACTGCTATAAATATTTGATTGCGCCGATAATTCATGGCATATGACATAACAACTAAGCCAAATCTGAGATGAATATTTTTTATACGAAATCCGACTACAATTGATTTTTTCTCGCATCGAGAGGGTAAGAATAGAGATTATTAAGGAACTTATCTATTTATTGTAACGATTTAAGTATTTTGATTAATATTTTCGAAATATTTCTAATTTCTTAAAATATTAATGTGTTATTCATGGTATAACACGTTAATATTTTGCGAAATAAATAAAAAACTATTCTAAGTAGAGTGATAAAGAATGGCGCAAATGAACTATAACAACAATTATCAG